>JAAGKR010003531.1:0-73232 GCA_011419295.1 Clarias macrocephalus
AACGGAGCCCCTGGCGAAGTTGAAGTAATTGGCTTGCCGCCTGGTGACCTGAGAATGAGCGGTCAAAAACCCTCCTCATTTCATCTGTAAAGGTCTTAAATGTAAAACAACATGGAACTTGGGCATCCCATAATGCCGTCCCCCACTCTCTCGCCTTTCCAGTGAGAAGGGTGATAATGTAGGCAACCTTGGAACGTTCCGTGGGAAATGACGTGGCTTGTAATTCTAGAACGAGGGAGCATTGAGACAAAAAGGAACGACAAGTAGCTGGGTTCCCATCATAAGTAGGTGGAGCAGGGAGACGTGGCTCCTGGGCCGGAGAAAATAACGTAGGAGGAGGGGTTCGGGGAGTAGGTGCAGGAGGAGGTCGGTTTTGAACCTGAGCAGAGAGGGATTGCAGAGTTTCGGTGATGGTTTGCAAAGTATTAGTGATTTGAGTAATCTCCTGTTGATGAGTGCCTAAGAGAGCTCCTTGACTCTCTAATGCCCCCCTCAGGTGAGCTGCCTCTGCTGAATCCATTTTAATGGCCAGTTTATTCTGTCAGGCTCGGTAGAGGGCGTTGTGGATCCAAGTGCAGAGGTTCGGAGTGTATGCTGATTGAAGTGTCGTTTAGGCGTGCTTGTGACTCACTTCGTGGTGCTTTGAAGCTGTATTGTGGAATCCGCGTTGAACAGGGAAAGCGTTGCTGTAATGCAAAGGCAAGTAGTACTGACAGGAGTGCGCAGAGGCGAGAGGCGGTGTGTCTGACGCTCCTCTGGAGAATGCGGAAGTGCGCTGAGCCGGTGTGTAACCTGAGCTGTGTGGCGGCGCGAAAAGCCTGAGGCGTAGCGAAGCCGGAGTATGCAGCGCTCCGCTGGGGAATGCGGAAGTGCGCTGAGCCGGTGTGTAACCTGAGCTGCGTGCCGGCGTGAGAAGACTGAGGCGTAGCGTGAAACCGGGGCGTGCAGAGCCGGCGTCCGGATGACGGCGTGAGTTCGGCCGGAGTGACGAGAGAAGGGTCCGTAATCCAAAATCGTGGTCGGGGAGGCAGGTAAGCGGTCGGCAACGGGAAATATCAAAACAACAAATCCAAATCAAGAGGCAGAGACGTGGTCAGAGAAAACAAAGCGAGGTCAAAACTAGGCAGACAGAGACGGAAGAAAACGCTGGTGAATTGAGGCTGGTGAGGCGCACAATAAACTGGCGACGTGACGGAGTCAGAGCGTGGCTTAAATGGGATAGGTGATTAAGTCCGTGATAGGCAACAGGTGTGGGAAAACAGGAAGTGAGATGAAAGAAATGCTCAGGTGATCATGATGGGGCTGTGGCTTGGCGTGACGTGACAATTATGCTAATTGTTGTTGCTCTAAGGAATATTTGCCATTTCAATTCAGCATGTCTCTTGTTTCAAACCTGCCCAATGTCAACTTGTGCCCCCAAAACAGTTCTGACCGTTGAGGCATGGACTCTACAAGGTCTCTGAAGGTTTCCTCTGGTATCTGGCACCCAGACGTCAGTAACAGAGATTTGAGGGCAGGTCAAGATCTGGTCAACATTCAGAACAATTAACATTTATTATTAGTCTTCTGATCAAAGTCAAACTAATCCTGATCAAAGTCAAACTAAATCAGAGGGCATATTTTGAGAATACTGGCCATTAGGGTAATTAGGAGAAATCTCACACAGACATGGTATAAACACTCAATAGTGTATATAGTTAAGCCACTGTGTAGCCCAGATAAGGATGCGAAAATAACCTTGTCTTTCTTATAATGAACACTGTTTGTCAAGAAACCACTGCCATGTTCTGTTTGTACATTACCATAAGGGTGCCACCCTGGTCCCTAGAGAAATATAATAATAATAATAATAATAATAATAATAATAATAATAATAATAATAATACAGTGTACCTACACTGCAATTAATAATACTATGCAAGTAACAATTTAATTTCTAATATGCTAATAAGTCAATTTATGTATATGTTCAATATGGCATTTAGGTATATTGTAAAATATATGTAAGCCACAGAGTTTTCAGTTCTGGTTATTGTCTGTATCTCTGTGTCAGTATTGGTTTCTTCAGTGTCCTCCAAAGTTTCCTTGCTATCTCCCCAAAACATGTTGTTGAGTGGATGTGCTTCCAGACAATGCCCCTAAGGGTAAATAAGTGTGTATGGCTTGCACAATGACTGCCCTTGCCTTCGTTGGTTTAATGGTTAACACTACAAACTAGGGCTTCGTAAGCTTATTTATCAACATAGCCTGGTTAATTTTTTTCATACACAAAAATAGACACATTTTAGCATCACAAAAATACAAGATGAAAGAGTAGTCAAAAATAACACACTGCTCATATAGTCAGACATGGTAAATAATGTTAATAAGATCTACTACCAAGGTATTTAAATTTAATTTTGACACATCTTGGTGTGATTATAGTGGCACAGTGGACAGCGGTGTGGGTTTCCTTTGGGTTTTCCAATTTCCTTCCAGCTCCCAAAATATACTGCTGGATGAAGTTGCTACATTGAACAGCCCTTAGAGTGTGTGAATGTGTGTAACACATAACAAAGGATTTTACATAGACTATTAACACTTCCCACTTAGTGAAGAAAGCTCAGCAGAGGCTTTTCTTCCTAAGAAAGCTCAAAAAGGCCAATGTACCCTCTCAGCTCTTAGTAAATTTTTTACAGGCGCACGATAGAGAGCATTCTCTGTCACTGCATCACAGTGTGGTACACCAGTGGCACTGCAGAGAACCGGAGAGACCTGGCTCGGTTAGTCAAGACTGCATAGAGGATTGTGGGAACCAAGCTCCCCAAACTCAACACAGTTTATGCTAAGTGTCCACACGAGAGCCAGCACCATCATCAAGGATCCAACCCATCCAGGACATAGACTGTTATGCCCTTCCCATCAGGCAAAAGATACAGGACAAACCAAGGAAAGATACACACACTCACACACTCTCACACACACATAGCTGCTGAGAACTGAAGGCGGCTATAGCAAACTCAGCTGTTTGATCCCATGCTGCAAACTCATTTTGTTGTATCATTACAATAAAAATAAAGTCTCTTTATTGTATCTTTATCCCATGGAGTGTCATCAATTCGTTCCCAATATTCATGCGGTAGATTATGGAGCTACCAAGACTCTTAGAAACTTCCTTACCTAAACTAAAATACATTTAGTTATTTCTTCCCTATAGTGTGCATTGTCTTTTTTTTTCCTAGTTCATTTTATTTAAACCACATAACACATTCTGAGAATTGTTTCCATGATAATGTGGAGGACAGGAGAGTGTGGAAAATATGTCTGCTTTGCATTGTCTATATTTCAAATCTTTTGTTTGATAAGGAACAAAGCTTCTCACAGACTGAGGTTGAAAGTGTGGGGAGTGGCTGTGCTTGGTGCCAGACTTTTTTCCTAGTTTTTCCTTTTTATCCTGGTTAATTAGAAATCACTCAACCTGCTTAGTTGTGCATTACTAGTAATTTTTGCAATAATTCATATTATCCTTCTGCTGGAGTTTTCAGTTGACTCAGTGAAAACAGCATGCACCTGGCCCTGTTCTATCCAAAATCCCCTTGGCCAAAGACGCCAGTTTACATGAGGCTTTGGTCTAAACCATTCCAGTAAAATCTGTTGGACCTCTTTCAATAGGTGTGAGCAGATGAGTCATAGTGATCTCTGAGAGTAATCCAGGGTTCTGTAAGTGAATGATCTATTGTAGGATTTGTAGCATGAGTTATGATGGTCAGAGGGGAAAAAAAGACACCCAAACATTTTCTCATCATTGGATAAAGACCAGTGTGTGCATGCACAGAGCATAAATATGGGAAGTTGAAAGGGGCTCTATATTCATATGGTCTATATTCATAACTGTCATCCATACAACTTTGATAAGATAATGAACATGTTAATTCAGAGATGTTGGTTACAGCAGTTCCTTTCCTTTGTTTTCTAACATGCAGGTCATTCAGTCAAGATCATTGATAAGTATAAATATTTATGAAGAATATTCAGGTTTTTCCTTCAGAACTGCCTTAATTCTTCATGGCATAGATTCAACAAGGTGCTGAGACCACTCCTCAGAGATTTAGATTCATATTGACATGATAGCATTACACATTTGCTGTAGATTTGTCAGCTGCATATACAGTGAACCCATATTCATGTTTTAGAAACCAGTTTGAAATTATTTTAGCGTTGTGACATCATATTATCCTGTAAATAATATGATCATAAAGTGATGGACATCGCCAGTAACAATATTCAGGTAGTCTGTGATATTGTTTGTGGCATTTGTGGTATTAACAATTCTCAATTGGTACTTAATTGCCCAAAGTATGGCAAGAAAATCTCTCCCACACCATTACACTACTGTTGCCTTTCTATCTTCTTGAACCAGTCCAGTCATTCTGCTTTGAACTTGGGTTAACTTTGTGCGTCAGCCCTAGTAGATTTACACTTTACTCAGCCGATCTGACACCAACAACCATGACAAACTCACTTAAATTCTCCTTTTATTTTCCTTTTTGATGCCTGGTTTAAACTTCAGCAGATCGTCTTGAACATGTCTACATGCCGAAATAAAGGGAGTTGTTGCCATGTCCATGACTTATTCAATATTTGGTTTAACAAGTAGCTCAACAGGTGTACCTAATGAAGTGGCCAATGAGAGTAGTGGATCCTTATTACTTCACAAATATTTATATAGGTCCTCTCAGGATGAGCGTGGACATGTTTCAAGGGAGTTTTTCAGGATGTGTAAGGTGAGCACAGCAGTCCCATTACAATTCACTTTTGCTGAAGCTAGGGTCTATGGAAACATGCATAGACATTTTAGGGGGAATTGATCTTGGGTTTGACTAAAATACATTTTAAACCCAAATGAAATTTAGTTGAAGCCAACCAGTGAAAAGATGGAATTAAAAAAAAAAATCTGGTTATCTGGAAGTCATGTTAACTGGATCCTGAGTATCCTGTGACCTTGGAGGACTCAAATACTAAGTTACCTCACACTGAAGAAGCTACTTGGATGAGTAGTGAAACGTACGTAATAAGAAAGAAGTCCAGTTGACATGAATTGGTTAAAGTAGACTTAATAAGTAAGGTCAGTTCTATGAGCTAAGACGGTTCCATTTTACCATGAAGACAGTTCTGGCCTCTGCTCATGCAGACAGATGTTGTTTGAGAAATTGGAAATAAAATTAAATTGAATAACGCTTAAAAAATAATTAGCACTTTAGGTGAGACTAGCCATTAGCACATTCACTTGTTGGAATAAATGGATATATCAACAATTCATATTTGACTACTGACATGTATTATATGTAAAATATATAAAAACATATTGTATTTTATTGATTTTTTTTACACTTTCTCCCCGCTCACATATTAAAAGTAAATGGTACTGCTTACAGTGACAGTAAATAACTTACTATTTGATGTCTGTTATTAAAATAAATAATAATTACAAATGCATGGATTTCATTCCAGCAGTTTATTAGTTTCGCATCGCATAAGCTATATTGTATTGTATACCATTTACATCAATATAACACAAACAAATAAATAAATGTTTGAATGTGCAAGGCACCATGTCGATGTTTGAGGATTTAAATTATCAGTCAAATATTATTTTTGGCTTTACTCACTTGTATGCAAAAGGGAAAGCCACAATTTGCATACAAGTTTGCAATTTTGATAATGTATAGACAACCACGTGCCTCTGTGGATTAAAATCCTTATAAAATATTGTATAATTATTATATTGCAATGATTTTATATATATAATCATTGCGATACATGTTCTTTACCACAAGGTGGTGGTATAATTTTTCTTCATCAAAGTGATCATTGTGAGTAGGGGCAAATGTCTTTAATAAAATTTCAGCACTATCACCAGCAAAGAACTGTCACATAATCACAATAAAAATCGAAATTTAGGGCAAATATTATGGATGCAATGTAGTGCTACTATCTATATCAGTTAGGTGCTTCAGATATTAGTACAAGTGTCTGTCCTCACATATAATATGAGACTTTTTTTTTAAACCCTGGAAAACAATGAGGATTTTCATTAACAAATGAAAATAATTTTTCCTTTTAATTAATAATGTATCATGTTAACCTTTTTGGTTTGTTACTCATAAGAAAGTTCAGAAAAGGTCACTCAACACACTACTATGAATCTATTTCATGAAATTAATAAGCAAATTAAGTTGATATTTTTGTACATCTGGCATAAAAATGCGGCCACATTTACAGCATTAGGTCTTTGTGGGCTACATAGGTTTCTTTTTTTAATTCCACTCATGCAGTTATTCTTTATATTTGAACATTCACAATTAATGTACCTGGTTCTATCTTGCCAAGGCAAGACCTTCTATCCTAACAAGCCAAATGTTTTGTCTTAAAAGTTTTATATTCATGCACCATCATTTCAGTACACACTTTAAAACTTCTTACACTTTCTATCCCCTTTTCCACTTCATAGTATTGTCCATTCCTCAGTGACTGTATATCCATGTTATATAACATTTACTTTATATATTATTATATATAAGTTTCACAATGCCAATATTTGCACTGATGTACAATATATACACTACTTTTTGCACTTCTGGTAGATGCTAAACTGCATTTTGTTGCTAAGTATTTGTATGCAATGACAAAAACGTTTCTAGCTATCTAAAAAATCGATCTATCTATCTATCGATCTATCTATTGATCTATCTATCGATTTATCTATTTATCACAAGGTGAAGATAATTAACACCCACATTAGCAGCAGCTCTTTATTGCCCTTTACAAGTGTCAATTAAATACATTTTTTACCAAAATATATAATTTTAAGTTTTAGATATTTTACTTATAGATGGGCATACTCTGTTTTGCTTTGTTGTAGTCGAGGTAAGGTGTTGAATCTCCTCTCCACACAGGTGCACGGTTTCAGTTAAAACTTATGCAAAAATTATGATGCAAAAGAATTATGCTAAATAATATACAATGCAAAATAATATAAAATTAATAAGAAAAAAAATTGTATATATTTGGAGATCTGGCATAAAATGCTGCCACATGTACAGCACTTGGGCTAAATAGGCTTTTTTTTCCCTTTTCTTTTTAATCACACTGTCAGGGGTAACCCCTAGAGGGCGCCTAACGCCCAGAGACTTTGTGTTTTGTAGTTAGTTTCTGTTTGACTTCAGTTCCCATTATGCACCTCGGTCAGGTGACGTGGGCGCTCACCTGAACCGAGTTGCTCGTTTGTTTTATTATAAATAGCTTGTTTCAGTTCTGGTTTGTGTCTTGCATCTGTTGATTTCACCCCGTAAATCTGTGAGTTTAGTTCGTGGTTCCCGTTGTCTTTATTCGTGTTTTGGTTGTGTTTTCATATAAAGTATCTTTGTTTATTTGATTTCCCTGGCTTGTTTGTTAATAAAGAACATCGTTCCTTTAAAACCTGGACCTCAGCGTTTATGCCTCGCATCCAGATTCGTGATTTCAACCATTGCAAGCAATTAGTCATAACATTTTTACACACAGACATTCAATCAGTTCATTCTGTTAATTGGATAAACATAAAATATCAACAACTTTGTTAATTAATTGTGTGGGTTAAACAAGAACAAAAGTGACATCTTTAATGTGCTTTAACTTTTGCATATAAACTTTGCTGATTAAGATAATTAAGTTTTTTTTATGCTTTTTCATCAGAATTTTTGTTATCATTATTTAAGGGTACCAAGGGTATTGAAGACATTTAAAAGACCATGGTAATTTCCTTTGTAAGATCTTTGATCCGGGGCACTGAATATACACACAGACATGAGATGAGTTTTTATGGGAAAAGAGGTAGTTTATTGGAAAAATCTGAAAAGGAACTGATTTAAGGAGGGAGGAAGGGATTTAATGTAGGTCCAGAGGCATTGCCAGCTGGCATATGGACACCCTGTCGAGTGATGGCAGAGCGACCTGCATGGACAAAGTAATGGCAGGGCAGCTTGTGTACTTCTTTAGTCACTGCCTCTTGCCTTGAAGTCCCCTGGGCGAATGGCATCACCTGGGATACATGCAATTCTCGTGATTAACACCACTCCTGAACTTCCAGATGATCATCTTCCAATAGCCATGCCAAATTTAGCGGCTCTGTTCCTTCCACACATCTCCTAAGGGAGAGGCTACATGCCAAGTGATTAAGGCATGGAAAAAGATTGATGATGTCTCTCATTAATGTATTTGTAACACCTGCTACCTGTTTTTTAACATTAACCTTTAGCACCTCATGTTTGAGATATAGTAATGTAGATGTAGACTCAAAATAAAATTCTCAAAAAACTCCTCCAACCAAAAAAGTCTCAAATTGATTGATTAACCAGCTGACCTGAACTCCATTGTATTGTCAAGAGGAAGATGAGAAACATCTGACCCAACAAAACAGATGAGCTGAAAGCTCATCAAAGCAACCTGGTGTTCAATAATGCCTCAGCAGTGCCACAAGCTGATCACCTCTACAGTATGCCATGCCACATCGATGCAGTAATTCATGCTAAAGGAGCTAAAAGGACCAAGTGCAGAGTGCAAAAATGAAATGACTTCTTATTTAGTCATTTTAAGTGATGCAAAAATGGCAATTGCATGTACTGTAGGTAGCAAAGCCAAAATCCACTTGATTGTAGTGATGGGTCATTCATAAACTATTTGTTCTTTTTTGAACAAGTCTTTAACGTGACTCAGAAGAATGAGTAGTCCCAGGGAGTGATTCGTTCATTTTCTACTGGGTCCGCATGCTCAAAGCAGCGCAAAACCTCTGTAGGTTATGTACAGGAAACAGAAATGAGTAGTTACCTTTGAGTCTTTTGTCCGAATTGTTCGTTCTTTTGTCAAGTGACTCCCATAGACAGTACAGTACACAGAAACAGAATTCTTCTCAATGAATCTTCTAGCCTGAGTCGTTCATTCTTTTGTCACATGACTCCCATAGACACTATGCAGTGCAGTAGATTCATAACAACGAATGACTCGGACCAGATTGTATGAGTGGTGAGCTGCTCATTCTGTTTGTCATACTGTAATATGTCCTTACCTGCATTGTAATATTTTCATTACTGGAACTATAGGGAAACTTTGCATATGTATACGTGTTGGGGGTCTGTTTACTGAAATTGTAAATTTTTATTTTATTTCTGATCAAAAGAATGAAATTAACTAAATGACTCAAAAAAAAGATTTGTTCATTTTGATGAACGAGATTCAAAGAACAAAGTCACGAAATTTAAATAATAATAATACTAATGTAAGATTGCAATGCCATATCAGAACAATTTAAAAATGAGTGTACCATTGCTGTGCCTTATGAGTAACTTGCACACAGTTCACCTCAAGGTCACATGTACTGTATCAATTCTGCAGTGTGTTGCTACTGATTTTTAAAAAATCAAAAAAGAGAGCAACATTTAATGTTTTTTTTTTTTTTTTTTTTTTTTTTTGGTCATTGTGAGATATTCAAATTCTAAAGTAGGCTATAAACTTATGATGGCTATAATACTGAGATGTACATGTCACAGCTTTGCCTTCTGACCTATAAAAAAAAACTACTCCGCTCAAGTGGGTTCCAATCTAATAATCACTAATTAGTTACAATGTATAGTAATATTCAAGCAGGCATTTTTAATCTTCAAAACATTGTGAAAACATTTATTTGTCAACTGGTTATAGACTTTGAGATACTGTGGGTTTTATGTTGTTTTGAATGTTAGAAATTCTTTTGATAAAATAATGTTGGACCAAAGTGCACTTCATTATATTGATATTAAGCAATATCACACAAGAGGGAGTGTTATTGTGTTGTATTTCAGCACAGTTGTGATATGGTCATCAGTTCAACTGTGAGTTGCCACAGGGACTTTAGTGGCAAAAGGGGTACCAAAAATGGCTTATAATGGATAAGAAGTAATGGTCTGGCAGTGGGCTAGTTTCGCATTTGTGTAGTAAACTTTATAGAGGTACTTAGTCTACTCTTTCTCATTATGTGCCTACCACATATAGATTAAGAGCAGACTAAGTTTATGGAAAAGTCCCGTACTTATCTGTTAATTTCAAGTAAAAGGTGGCTTTTGTTGTGGTGAGGAATTTCGAGGAGGCTAACCAAAAAGAATTGTATAAAACAGAGATGCATTTATTTGCTAAAAGGATATTGGTCAAGGTTTTGGGAGGCAATCAGACATAACATCAACACTACCTTTAGGTAAACTGTACAATGTTGTATACTGGTGAGAAGATCATCGTCACCCGAGGCTCACCCATTCCCACAGGGACTTAAGGCCAGCATGTCCAGTCCAATTCTACAGAAATGGCAATAGAGCACAAATAGCACAAAAATGTCAATAGTGGACATGAAAGGAAGGCACCAGAACACCCAGAGCATCACCACCCACCACATACAGCCCCAGCAGGCAAAGAGCACAAGGCCAATGCACCCCCAAAAGGCCATCCCGAGCCATGCAGTGAGGGGCCAGAACCACCCAAAACTTGGGTGGTTTTAATGTTAATGGTTTTTACTGTATGTTATTGCTGATCAGTGTATTCCCATACTAATACTAATAATTGTATAGTTTCTATAATAGTCCAAGGGTTCTATAGGGCCATCTAAAAAATTAAATACATGATCATAAAGTTTTATTTTTATTTTTATAGAAAACATTATATTGGTGGGCAATACTCTTCCTCTCTCTCTCTCTCTCTCTCTCTCTCTCTCTCTCTCTTTGGCTAACATTATATTTCACACACACACACACACACACACACACACACACACACACACACACACACACACACACACACACACACACACAGTATACCACTAAAAGAACATCATTAAATATTAATGCTCTCAACCCTAGCACCAGTAAGTCTGTCATTACAATATATTACTAGTGTTTGTTCCCCTCACTATAAGAACACTTTAAGTACCTGAAAATTTTATCATGAACATATTGCTTTGTTCTTGCTCCCCCAACAGAATCACAACTACAGTATATACTTGTTATAATTAAATCTGTATTTTTTACAAGAATGCAGAGTGCAGGAGCAAGCAGGAACGCAACCAGCTATTTGTTATCTGATGTTTCAAGGCATTTGTTTGAAAAGTTCTTGTTATTGCAGATCCTGGTTGTAATTTTCCTTTATATAAACTGTTTAATGATATTCACGTTTTTGAAAAATGATGTGTTTAGAGAAGAAACTAGATATATTTTGTTTGCACAAACTCTAGTAGTGGACACTGCTTTCATTTTGGAATCTTACATTCTTGCTGTTGGGAATTTTTTCCAATTCCCTGTAAACATGGGCATTTGTACTTTAAGTTTTTTAACTCAGAATTTTTTCACCTGCTGTACACCATTAACTTTGGTGGCAATGTGTTTGGAACGCTATGTGGCTATATGCATGCCTTTAAGACATGCTGACATTTCCACCAGTAGGACAAGATTATATGGGCTTGTTATCATATGGAGTATCAGTTCTATAATTCCAATATTTAGTTTTATAGGATTCTGGTCAGCAGCCCCACCTGATGCTCTCTTCTCCTCTGCTGTCTGTAATGCAGAGACGGTGTTAATTAAAGAATGGCAGGCACATGGTCGTGCTGTAATGTATGTTATCCTTTTTCTTTTTATGGTCATTATTATTGTCTTCACCTACATCAAGATAATGACTGCAGCCAAAGCTGCTTCCTCTGAGAAAAAGAAATCAACCAATAAGAGTCTCAAAACTGTGCTGCTTCATGGTGTTCAACTGTTTTTGTGCATGGTGCAATTTTTCAACCCATACATAGAAATGGCATTTTGGAAGGTTGAAGAAATAACTCTTAGGAATGTAAGATATTCAAATTTTATTGTTTTCTTATTTGCACCACGCAGCCTTAGTCCATTGGTTTATGGTGTCAGAGATGAAAAATTTTTTATCGTCTTGAAACATTGTGCTTTGTGTGGTACTGACCACCTTTTGTCAGCCGTGTTTAAAAGCAAACTAAAAATAAGGCCAGTTTAAAAAATTATTATTATTATTATTATTATTATTATTATTATTATTATAGAGCTATAATAGTGGTTTATTTGACAAAGGAAGTCACTAAAATAAAAATTAAAAAATAATACTTTTTCTGTGAAAATAAAGTAGATATGTAAATTCTTTAACCCATTCACACCAGTTCACTATGTTCATAATTAAAATGTTTTTTTTAATAGAATTTAAAGTAGATGCTTCATAAAATCTTAAGATTTGTCGAGATTATGCCAGTTGCATTTAATTGAGGATTGCACGTTTCATGCTCACAATGAAGATTAAATAATGTTACCGTTGAATTTTTAAATAATTGTTCTTCAAAAATCACACTCTGTCTATCTAATTGGGCCAGTAGGCATTTTAGTTTTTTGGAGGAAAATAAATTAAATATTTTAATCGGAGGTAAAACAAACCTGGGGCTTTAGGTTTTGGTTATGCTTAAGATAAATTTAGTTTCTTACAATTGCACATCCAAAATTTAAATAATATTTTATGTACAAGGTCTTCCTTATGCAATCCTTGCTAAATAATGTTTATAGTGTTCTCAGTTACAAAAGCAGGTGTGCGCTAATGAATGGTGCATTGTTTACTGTGCATATGTGTTGGAATTGAAAGACTACCATCAGCTTTTCAACATTTTGCAATTAAAAGAGTTTATCTAAGGCTGTGAATCATCAGATAATTGCTTCTATTTTTTTAAGTTAACATACTGTTGGCACAAGTACTAGAGTGTGTTACTTACAAACCTTCATCACGTCGATGACAAGGAAATATCTTTGGAGATGTTTAGCAGTGCAAAGAAAAGATTCACTAATATAGCTTAGGCGCCCGTGACCTCTACATAAAACAACAGGCTCATTCTTTGCTACAATGCTGACCTCAGTATTTCTTTTTAAAACAAAAATCCTGAGTTGCATTCCCCTAAATGGCCATAAACCAGGCAGTAGGAGAATGTGTCAGTAATAAAATTGCAAAGGTGAGGAAGAACAGGAGCTGCTAGAACCTAACTAGAACTTACACCACACAAGCAAGGGAAAACATGGTGAGATTGTAAATAATTTATTTTAAATGGCTTTTCATCCATATGGTTATATGTTGTGTGCATAGGCAATTATTTTTTTCCAAATTAAAATGATTTAAAAATTCATTAAAACATATAAAATCTATTTATTTTTCAAATTATTATTTACTTTTATTTATTAATATATTTATTCATTGTTATATTTATTATACATGTCTGTGTGTGTGTTCTTGCAAACTTGTAATCTCAATGTATTTACATAAGGGCTGGAAGAGAAATAGATGTAATAGTGTCATAGATATAGTGCAAGAATCATGTATAACATTAATAAAGCTTCACTACATTAATGATGTAAAAGGACTTTTGTTGACATTGTCAAAGATCACGTTATATTTAACTTTACTTAGTGATCAAAAAATAAAAGGTGAAGTTTTTACTGATTAGAGAAACAGTGGCACACAGTTAGGAGGTAGATGACTACACTAGTTACTTTGATTATGTATTCAAATGAATTACATTGTGAATTATGTTACATCATGAGGACACTGACCAGAAGAGTCTTGGGGAAAGTGCTGTAGCGGTAATTGAGACATCTGTGTCAGTCACACATCCTGTTCGGACTGAGAGGATGAGCAGAAAAGTAGATAAGTGCAATTCCTGGTTTAGAAACCAGCAGTCTTCTCACCCAGGTACATGCATTGCATATTACTTACATCCATATGCTAATGCAAACACATTGCATCATTATTCTTACTGTATTCTGCCATATTTAAATTATGCTTTATACAACAACAAAACTGACAGGTTATACTATATAATGTATGTGCATGAATTGGCCAGTGTTATGTTGTTTGATTTGAGGAGTTTTTGATTTGGTTTTCCAAAAGTTTCTATTCAAAAAGCAGTTCACGTTTTGGCAGCGCTTTGTGCTCTGGGACTACTTGGAGGTGTTACTGTAAGTGTTTGGTTCATAGGTAAGCCTTTATCAAGAGTCTTGTTTTAAACATAGACAGGTACTTGAATATGTGTGTTGTACTGTACATGGACACTTTTTGTATTCTTTCTGTTTGTTTTTTTCCAAATAGTCAAACTGCTCTTAAAAACTACCTCAAATAGTTTAACAGTGATAGATGACATCAAGGGGACCTCATTCTGTAATATATCAGATGACAGCAGTGTGACTAACCCCAGGAAAGGTATGTTCAGGCATTTCATCCAAGATGACAGTGGCACAAACAAATGTGTTTGAATGAAAGACTTCATTGTAGAAAAAACTAGACATGCATTAAAAAAAGTAATATAAGTGGAGTTAAAAAATTGTACAGTAGGACTGTACAGTATTTAAATAAATGCACAGTTGAATATGGGAATTTGACTCGTCAAAATGTCTGTATTATTATCATATGACAGCACAGGTAGTTCCAGTTGTGGCATGAATGACATGTTAAAATACATTGCATTATTTTTTTATATTCTATCTCAATGGCTCAATCACCAGGACTTCTATGGCAGATTCTATAAATAATCATAAACAGACAAACATTTTGTTTAACAAATAATTCTAATAATTATTGTAAAAATATTTTTATAATGGTCTTTGTTAGGAGATGTTTGATTAATATTTATAATTTATTTTATGATCCCGATTTTATGTGCTTTCAGATTCAGATGCATTTTTCTTTTTCTTTTTGTCGCTAAAATGCTCTTTGAGAGAAAGACAGACAGACAGATAGACAGACAGACAGACTGGTGAGAGAATGGTTGTTTATTGAAGCTATAATGTAGGCTTGGTCAGAAGAGGAGCTAACCTTTTGCACGAGGCTACCTTGTCTCACCACAAAATAAATGTACTGTAACTCATGACATAATTCAACATAAATCAACACCCCTGAGCGTTCTGTTCCCAAATTTCTTGCATATTATCCACTGGGCTGGAAAGTGCTTGGAGAGGTTTTGACTGAAAAGGGCTCAGTGTTTTATAGAATCAGTGCTGAGAACTCTTTGCTAGAGATCCAGTTGGAAAGCCTGCAAACGTGGCTGCCTGTGTGTTATGAGCGCTGGAACTCTTCATTAGGCACCCTCGTGTGTCGACAGTTGGGTCAGCTGAGGTGAGCAGAGCTGACAGCTCAATTACACACACACCTCTACCTATCAGCACTTTTTATTTGTCAGGCAGCTGTGACTGCTGTCTGTGGGTTTTTACAGCTCTATTTATTAACAGGTGGCCAAGACATGCAACTACAGAGATAAAATAATACAACGATGCAAGTTAATTTAGGAATACCCTTTTCAGCACTTAATTAGTATTACTGGAGTCACACTATGTAGCCTGACTGGTTCTACAGTGCCAGAAGTGCTGATAGTTGTTTCGGATGTTATATTTCTCATTTATTAGAAAAATCATTAGGTTATTTGTACAGTGTAGTACATTTCAATTGCTATTGTAAATTATGTCACAGAACTAAATGACTTCTTTTTACTTTCTGTAGATTAACCAAACATAAAGGTGTGAATCTGACAGACATTGGCCAAAGCTACACTGATGGATTTATTCAAATTACTTCAGAACATCAAAGCGAACTTGAACATATATGGCAATTCAGGTACTCGTTTTCACCTGCAAACTCTGACAAACAATTAGACATTATTATACAATAATTTTCTTTTTTCTTTCAGGGGAAGCTGCAGCACAGGAAAGATTATAGCTTTAAAATGTTTTGGTAATGAAGAAGATGCATATGAAATATTCTGGTGAAGGAACAAAAACATTTATCTGAAATTGAGGCTGAATTGTTTACTCCAAGTAGATTGCGGCACAAGAGCAAAGGTACCCAGGATAATTGGTGGTGTGGAGGCTACACTAGGCAGATGGCCATGGCAAGTAAGTCTCTACTACAGCAATCGTCACACCTGTGGAGGATCCATTATAACAAGCCAGTGGGTCATCACAGCTGCACACTGTGTGTCCACGTAAGATCCCTCATTAACAAGAATATTACCACTTCTCATTCTGTGTATTCTGCTTCACCTGGCATCCTTTCTGATTATTTTTCTTATTTAAGCAACAGGTTGCATCATGTTTCCAATTGGGTTGTATATGCTGGGATTGTTACTCGCAATGCAGCTAAGTTGGCTCAGTATATCAGCTACAGTGTGGAAAAAATTATCTACAATAAGGATTACAATCACAGGAGTCATGACAGTGATATTGCACTGATGAAGTTAAGGAATCCTTTGAATTTTTCAGGTGATACTAGCTCACATGCATTGTCCTTATACTGCACTTTTATATTAATTCTATTTAATGGCAACGGCTGCAGATTTAAAAAGTCATAAATAAATTGTTATAAATAAATGTTTTTGTCAACAAATGTTACCATCAGTTATGTGTTGACTGATGAAGTATGTTATGGGTGCTACATCATTTAATTAAGCAATATCTCACAAGATGGAGTGCTATATAGCTGAATATAGCATTGCTGTAATTCAGTTGTAAGCATAAGGGCACAGCAGGATGAAATGTTAGCCACGCTACTAATGTCTCGTTTTGACTGGGATGACTTAACATGTTTTATTTATTTATTTGTTTGTTTTTCCCTTTTTTTTTTTTTTTTTGAGGCAAAGTGGTTTTGGTATTTTTAAATATTTACAATCAAACAAAATCAAAAATAATTGTCATAATTATTAAAATACTTTTTAGTTGATGCTGTAATGATAGCACACAAAAGACAAGCTCTATACAGTACAAGCAACCCTATAAGTATTGGCAAAATACATTTTTGTGTCTATGCATTAAATTTTCCAGTAAAGCCTAAGCCATATACAGTGGAACGTCGGATTGCGAGTAAAGTGGTTTGCAAGTGTTCTGCAAGACGAGCAAAGATTTTTCAATATTTTTTTTTACTTAAAAAACGAGCAAGTCTTGGTTTACAAGTGCTGAGTATCATGTATTACGCATGCACTTTTTGTTTTGACACCGAGCGTCACGTGATCACAACTGAGCCAACGATTTTTCTCTCTCTTGTGCTGCGGAATTGTGGGTAATCGTCTCCCCTGCTTGGTCTTAGTGCTCGTCTCTTACTGGTATAACCAACATCTCCCTCCCTGTTTCAGCGTGCCTCCTATGTGGGTGTGCGCATGCGTAATTTGACACACACTCTCTCACCTTTACACTCCTCTCCCCAGCTTTACACACACATATAGACACACACACTCTGCTTTACACAGAAACTCGGCTCTGTCTTAGTTCTTTTCAAATTAAAGTACTGGTTCAGGTTTGTTTTTTTTTACTTTACAGCAGTGATTCTGTTAGTATCCACTCACACAAGTGTCATTAGAATGATTTATTTTCCCCCTTTAAAACAGTGTTTCCGTTGTGTGTGTGTTTGTTGTGAAACTTAAAAAGAGAGGTGGGGGCGGGGGGGAGGAGTTTTACTGTGTAAGATGAGGCGAGGAAGGAGGCTAATTCCACACATACACACACAAATACACGGCGCCTGCATGCACAAATGGAAACACTTATCTGTCTGGAATTATTTTTACTTATTTAAAGGTTAAGTGCAGATTAATTTGTTTTATTTTTATTTTATATATTGTATTAATTATTTTTATGTATTTATTTTTTGGGCTGTGGAATGAATAAGTTGAGTTTTCATTATTTCTTATGGGAAAATTTGGTTTACGAGTGTTTTGGAATACAAGCCCACTTCTGGAACGAATTATGCCCGTAATCCAAGGTTCCACTGCACTATCTAAACAGGAAGTGGCCTGTTCTGATAAATTCCCATTTTCTCCTGGGAGGCCTTTGGTCCTAGCATTCATGTGGACGTCACTTTGACACGTGCCACCACCTACCTAAATACTGTTGCAGATCAAGTAAACCCTTTCATGTCAACAGCATTCCCTAATGTTCCCAGTGGCCTCTTTCAGCAAGATCCTTTCAGCAGGATAATGAGCCCTTTCACACTACACAAACTGTTAAATCATAGTTTGAGGAACAGAGTTCAGGGTATTGACTTGACCTCCAGATTCTCCAAGATCTTGAAGCCCCAATTCATTATGGCACCTCCTTGCAACTTAAAGGACTTAAAGGATCTGCTGCTTATGCCTCAGTGCCAGATACATTCAGAGGTCTTATGAAGTCAAAGCCTCAATAAGTCAGACCTGTTTTGTCAGCAAAAGTGGGCCCTACATAAAAATTATGGCTTAAGATTAAGTGGTCTTATTACTACTGTTAATAGGTATAGATTTTTGTGCAATTTATTTGTATTTAAAAATACAGCCTCCCATATACATGGCAGAGCCAGAATAACAATGTGTAATGTTCTGAGAAACCACTGGTATACATGGCACTACATAGGTTGGTCAAAATGAAAGGAACATTTATATCACTGAAAACCTTTATACCCCAGGGGCAGAGGTATCTCAATGCACTTACCAAACATGGCATTACCAGAAGATGCAAATTACTCATCAGCAGTAGGATTGAGAATGCCAGAATAGAATTTGCAAAAAAATATAGAGATGAGCCACAAAGGTTCTGGAGCAAAGATTAATCATTCCCAAATGCCAAATCTGCACATGAACCACAACAAACAGGTATAAGCTATTTTTAAGAATGAACTGACTTCTAACTAAACTTCTACTCATGATGATAATGATAGTACCATCAGAATAAATTCTGAAGTCTATTGACTCATTTTGTCTGCTTGTTTAGAGAGAAATGCATTCAGGTTTATTGAAACTTCATTATACAGCAATACAATGACTCAAAACATAATCCTGATAAAGAGGAAAAATCTCTCTTAAAAAAATGTACAAATAAATAATTTATTACAAATAAATGTAAATTTCTGGATCTATGCCAGTTATACAAACAAGAGATTAGCAAGAAAATATCGTTATATTGTTTAAGTCAGAGCCATGTTTTTTTTTTTTTTGTTTTTTTTTTGTTTTTGCTTCTACATATCAATGGATTTGAAATAAAAAAAAAATGAAGAGTAGACTCTAAGCTTTACATTAGGAGACTCAACAAACATATATTGCAATACCCTTTTAGAAATTACAGCTTTTTTTAGAATATTTATTTCACAGTAATTAATTAATAGCTGTTAATTATATCCACTTCATATATCATCTAAAGTTTTGTAATGAAAAAAAATTTTTTTTTTCATTTTTATTTAAATACAGACACCATCAGGCCAGTATGCCTACCACCGTATGACCATGAACTACCAGGAGGAACACTGTGTTGGATATCTGGTTGGGGATACACACAGCCTGATGATGGTAAAAGTGTATATACATACTGTGTGTGTGTGTGTGTGTGTGTGTGTGTGTGTGTGTGTGTGTGTGTGTGTGTGTGTGTGTGTGTGTGTGTGTGTGTGTGTGTGTGTGTGTGTGTGTGTGTGTGTGTGTGTGTGTGTGTGTAAAATACTATTCTAACTGGGAGTAAGAGTTGATTAACATAAATGTCAGTTTATTTTGCTCTGCACAGTGCAAATTCCTGACACTCTGAAAGAAGCTCAAGTGCCCTTGATAAGCACAAAGAAATGCAACAGCTCCTGTATGTATAACGGAGAGATCACAAAAAAGATGCTCTGTGCTGGCAACACAGAGGGTAATGTTGATGCCTGTCAGGTAAAGTTTTGATCTGAACACACTTCATCAATCTCCTCATACGACTTCTTTTTGAAAAAGAAAAGATGGTATGACATATCCTCTTTTCCACAGGGAGACAGTGGAGGCCCACTGGTTTGCCAGGATAATAATGTTTGGAGGCTGGTTGGTGTTGTTAGTTGGGGAACAGGCTGTGCTGAGTCTAATCACCCTGGAGTTTACACAAAAGTGTCTGCATTTCTAGGCTGGATTTATGGGATAATAGAGGTATGTTTTACTAATGAATATTCAGGCCATTAATTGGTTACAATATTAATAAGTATTGATATATTTCCTGTATTTTTCCTTCCATGCAGACTAACTAGGAAACTGAGTGGAGAGCTACTGTAAAATAGCTACTGTAAAAGTTGGATCTTGTATGAGCTTTATTTTTGTAATAACATTAACACTAAAATGACATATCCTTTATGGACAATTCATAACCACCTTCCCCAAATTCTATGACCCTTTTATATCTTAGCATTAAACTGTTTCCTCTTCACAGACTATTTAATATCTTCCCATACTCAATATGTCTAAAACATGTTATACAATAATATTCCATGTTTGAGACTATTTCCTATATTATTACATTATTAATATTCATTTATTCTCTTAATTACTATGTATGTTTTGAACTATAGTGTTTGCTCTTGTTTAAATGGTTGTTTAAAATAAAAAGAATTATACAAAAAAAGAAATTTAAGAGTCTTAAATCTTCTAGCCATGTCAAATGAGATCACTTTGGTGACCTTGGTGGCAACGCAGTCTTTCTATTGGCAATGGGTCACTATCATATATAAACTGTACTGTATACCTGTGTGACATGTTTGGGAGATGTGTGCAGCCATGTCAGGATTGCTTCAGGTTTTGTTATAATGTGACTGCTGTAATGCTTCCAAGGCTATGCCAAGGAAACTGCTACTGACAGGGTTGTCATGATGTGGAGGCCAAGAGGCCAGCCATCTCTCATCTGAATAAGAAATGCTGGAAGACAGCTAATTCCTTGCTTATCAGAAACAACCTATCAAAATTTTAATTTTTTAATGTTATTTATATAATTTTAGTTTGTTGATTTTGGACAATTTTGATGACAATGTGGCATCTACTTATTAATGTCTATGATTATAGGATCCCTCAGCAATGATTTGTTTTACACTAATCAAGTACAGCAATTAAACCACTCCAAGATCAAAATATCAGGCTGGTAATTTAATTATGAACAGCTTAAATACATTAAAAGCAATTCATTTTAATTTATTAGTATAAGAGACTGCTGTGTCATCTATGGCATTTGGTGTCACCATGAAAGCAGGTTTAACACCAGAGGCTTCACACAAGCCTAATGATGACACTGAGTAGTGCAAATCACTACTTGTAATTCAAATCACAAATTTATATTAACAACTGATGATTTAATGAAGATTTTGTACCTTTAGTACCTCCTTATTGTACATCACAATCTACTTCAAGTCATCATACTTAGAATGGAAGTTGACATGAGTCTCTCTCTCTCTCTCTCTCTCTCTCTCTCTCTCTCTCTCTCTCTCTCTCTCTCTCTCTCTCTCTCACACACACACACACACACACACACACACACACACACACACACACACACACACACACACACACACAGCCGTTGCACATACTGTGTACATATACAATAGGCCACTTTCATTCAATATAAAAACTGCAATTTTAATTTTACTTAGTATAATCATTCAGTATGTAAATGAAAAGTTATTCGATTATTTTTGAAGAAACTGCTTAATATTCTTTTTGTTTCACTTACCTTCATTAGCTTATTATTTATCCTTGTGAATCTCAGTGGAATTATTACATTTAAAATGCTTATTTTTATAATGAATTATCTTATACTGATTAATGTGAACTGTGTTTAACACAGTTAGAGTATGTAACCTTACATGACATTAGTCCTCCTGAATACAGTTACATACACTTACACTTTAGTTTGCTGTAAATGTACAGTAACTTACTGACTGTAGAATTACCAGCAACTTGTTTATTTATTTATTAAACAAAAAAATGACATAAAATCGTGTAAATAATAATGCCATAATTTACAGTAATTTCATTACTATAACTCTGCTATATTTAATATTACCTCACTGAAAATGTATAGCATTTTACCACACTGGAAGCATGTATTTAATCATTATCATTTTATACTAATTAATCTTCATGTTGGTTTATTATTATTATTTTTTAAACAACGCTGTTGTTGTCAATTACATGTGCCAATATTTTGATTACTTGAAAGATGCATGGGTTCAAACAAAGGTTGCCATATTTTAAATGTTTAAAAAGAAATAAGTCTAATCATGCACTTCCACAAATTCTTATTTACAGACAATACATTTATTGTTAGAGATTATAATATTTGTTCCAGTTTTCTCAATTACAATCAATTATTAGTACTTAAGGATGCATAATTACTATATTTGTCTAAATCTATCTATCTTTTTAGCTAGCTAGGTACAGTATTTATTTAGTTAAGTAAATGTGCTGTGTTCTAACCTGAAGCAGGAAGAGCTACAATGGAAATGTAGATTTAAAAAAAGACAACAACAAAAAAAAAACATTCTGCATATTTTTTATTATATGACACCAGCAGCCATAATCCTGTACACTCTGCATGTACATATTTTTTTAATTATTTGGCCAGGTTTACATCACTGCCATCTGGTAGTCAATGTACATTTCTAGATTTCTTCACATTTAGCTTTGTCTTGGACGTGAGCAGTCATGTAGCCAAGTAATGTGGCATCAGTGGTTGGCCCAACTTGGCTCATTGGTGGGGCCAAAATAGGTTGGCCCAACTTTGGAACAACGTTGGTTCAGTAGATAATAAGTTTGGTTCAGTAGTTAATGGCAAAATTGGAAATTGGAAATTAAATTAGACCCAGATAGCACACTGCTGAAGGGCCAACCCAATGTCATGTTGTCCGTTGGCCCATTGGTGGGGAGAAAGATAGGTTGGCTCAACGTTGGTTCAGTAGAAAATCACAAGGTTGCCCCAACGTTGGTTCAGTAGATAATAGCAAAGTTGGATATTGGAAATTAAATTAGACTCTTTTTATTATCGCCAATAATAAGAAAACACATTTATATCTCCAAAAATTTATTTATTAAGTTTATTTGTAACAAAATTATTACACTCTAAGAAATTATATGGAACCATTATGATAATTACATAATAAACACCTAGTACAACCATCTTTTCTCTCAGCAAGGTGGATGAAAATAAATGCATACAAACAAAGTATCTTTTATATCAAGTGACTCTGCCTCTTCCTCATCAGCTTGGTTACTGTAGCTCAGCTGTTCCTTATCATCAACATTACAGCATCTTTGGAGAACTGTGACTCTAGTCTATTTAAATACATCAATAATTTGAGCATTGTACATTAAAATGTACTTCAAAATATGGTCTTCGAAATACTTCTTTTCAACCAGCAAAATGATGAGAAACATTTTCCACATTTGGCTCAACTCAGTTCAACAACAGTTCCAGTATTACAGCACATATATTTTTCTCCAGATTAAACAAAGTAAACACAGTAATTCAAACAGTAAATAACCTAGCAAAATTGTCAAATGAAATGTTTCACATGCCATCTACCTTAGTACATATATTTGATAATCGCATAAACATACAAAAATGCAGTACCCTAAAGCAAAATACATACTGTATATTAACGTTTCTGGCAATTATGGCAACAATCCCTATAGTTCTAACCTCGCTATGGCTCCGTATGCTACTGTATTCACTGGCAACAGCTCGAATAGCCTAGCATAGTAGTGCATACAGTAGCTAAACATCTTTCTCACCAATTGTGTGCTTTTCGTGTTACCACCACATATTCTCAACATTCTTATGTCTTACTGAAGGGTATTTACATCTCATTTGGAGGAACATTAACCCACCTGTAGTTACGAGCAGAGAGGCACAAAATTTTAGCTTGTGTTTAGCTTCTCTGCACGGTTTAATCTGCAGCACATGGCCTCTGTGGGGTGTTAGGTTCCACTCTAGCAAAACACGTCATCTAGTGACCTGTTTGACAGTGTTCACAGTTGAGCACAAGGCACAATAATTTTAACATTTATAATTTTGGAAAAAATAAGAAAACAAATATATATATATTATATATATTAATCTTTAAAAAATTGGTTACACCTTATAAACTGTACCACAATTAATTTATACCTATTGCTTTTAGCTGTCTTAGCTGCATATTATTTATTTTATGTACACCCATTTTTAACCTTTTTGCACCTGCATCTGTCATTTAGCTCTAAATAACAACAGAGTAAACAGAAATGAATAACAACACATTATCACCATTGTTTAGCTGACATCATTTACATATAATTTATGATTATAGGACATATACTTCCAGTAATATTCTTAAATGTCTTTTGGCAAAATGTTTGTGTTCAACATATGCTATCGCACAGAAATCCTCAAAAAGAAAAAAAAGCCTGTATGTCCTTGTACACGTTGTTCACATGTGGAAAATGGTGATATTTCCTGACATGTGTACACACACTCACAGCATTGGCAACCCTGTACACAAAATTAAGCACTATGAAAAATAAATGAATTCATAAATAACAATTAATTATCTTGTGCAAAAAAATAAATCAGTTTATGGAAGCCATTTGTTGATGCACGCTTCCTTTCTTGAGCATCTAGTACTGTGGCGGTTATGGCCAAAGTGTCTGTTTAAGAAGCATGATCAAATTGTTAATTTTTAAGATGAATAAAAGAAGAATTATTGCTTGATGTATCCACTTACTGCCTGCGCTCTGAACCAGGAGAGGGATAAACACACAAACTCGCATGATGCGTCTGAAGATCTCTTTTTATTTTCAGCTTAGAGAACACAATTGAGTTTTTGGCCAGGTGCCCTATGTCCCGTACTGTATGTCACATACATTTAAAGAACCAGTCATTAATGTTTAAGTCATAGACAGACTCAGAGACAGACATACGATAGATAATAATTTTTTTGGTTAAACAAAAGGGTTTCAGGAGACATTTACTGTTTGTACTGTACATATGTTTCTCTGAAAGTTCCTTATTGATATTCCTACATCTAGGAAGTTGTACCTATAAGAAATCAGGAAAGCGCAGAGCAATGGGAAAGTTCACATCATATTACAAAACCTTGCAATAGCAATATTTGAATTAACAGCTCATCATAATCCAGTGAGAAATGTAATGTGTGAGAAATGTAAATGTTATTATCCAGAAACACTACCGAGCTGGCTATAAGTGGCACTGTTTACCTTCTTTTTCTTCTTCTTCTTCTTCTTCTTCTTCTAATTTTTGTTGTTTAACGGTGGTTGGAATCCAGTAGATAGGTTATGTTACCTCCAAATGGAGATCTCATTTTCTCTCATCTTCCCTGTCTCAACTCTCAGTGCCACTCAGCACCTAATTAAAATTCTGTAGGTTCCATCACCACCACCAATAGATCCTCCTCCGCCGCCTCCCTGTCCTTTAAAGCCAAATTCCCAGTCCAGTCTTCCTCAAAATAGCATTAAATGCTTCGTTCTCTGATCACTGACTGCTTATTCGAAAAAACTCTGAACATTGCTTTCTGTTCTCCCTAGTTCTTAGATCTGTGCCATCATATATAGCCTCTCCTGTATATATTTCCTACACAAGAGCAGTACATACTTGACAGTGTCATTTCAGGCCATTCTTTACAGAAACCAGTTGAGTTTTTTTTTTTTTTTTTTTAAGCCAGCTCATCAAACCTTTTATGACGAAGCGATGATGTACCACAGCAACTGGCTGAACAGACCAGTGCGCCATCCACTGTACATATTGATGTCTATGGTACATCCTTAGGTGCGTTCTGATCAGCGTACCCTGCAAAGTATACTGCACAGCGTGTTTGGCCATGTTAAGTATGATTCCAATACAGAGGGTGTGAAAAAAATGTGCAATAGTTATTGGACCTTGCTGAAGCGCGGAAAAAATAGAGCTTGAAAAGGGATTTATATATTTATTATCATTATTAAAGAGGATTACATGATTAATATGACACAATAAATTATAATTAATTAGTCACTGATTTAGTCAAATAAGTTATAATGTCCGCAGTGTGAAATTTCAACAAAGGGAGCAACAGTTATCCGAGTTGCTTATGTAACCATGGCAACGCACGGTAGGAAGTGACGACAGTGCTGAAGACGTTTCGAACGATTTTTGTCAAGGGAAGATCCCCTAACCGACACACACTTCGAAATGGAACGCAGCCCTACATTCTGCCTAGTGCCCTACGTAGGGTGTAAGAATTCTTTAAACTCTACAGAAGTGCACCAATGTAGTAAGCAGTGACCTATTTGGGATTTAGCTGTTAGTTGGGGCTTGTATCTATGGAAACGGACAATGCTAACAAAGGTTTAGTGTTGCCACTGGTCTGTTCGGTATAGGCAGTTTTAGTGTGTTCCATAGTTTATTGAAACTACATTTGCGACCAAAAAAGAAAAACAACTAGTGTAGGTATCTTATTCTTAGTTATTCTTTGAGTTAGCTCGCCAACATTAAACTGTGAGTTGTGTTTAGACAACCACTGACGCGCAGTTAGCCAGCTAAATTCTTTAATCGTAGACAAGTTGTTAAAGCATGGACGTTTCCGCATCTCTAAACCATGTGAACGATTTCTGGTCCATGCTGGACGAAATGGCACAAAATAATCCTGATGAGTACAAGACTTTTATCGCACGACAGATGCGAGACGGTGCGGAATATTTTTCACCCCCTGAGCCTAACACCTGCCTCCGCGCATCTGTACAGGTAAATAACAAAAAAAGCGTATGGCAGGTTATGCACCTACAGTGGGTGGCATAATGTTTTAAAGCTTGTACGGTCCTTTCCAGAAGCCACACCATGTGATGCTGTACGTGAACGTGTGTGGCTGGAAGCGAGTCCCTGCCCCGACCTCTCCTACTCAGCCTGTTCCTGTGTGTGGTGGAAAACTGGAGAGCTTTTCTCAAAACCAAGGTAAACCTGATTTTCCGTATGACGTCTACAACATAATTAAATAAACAAAATATAATTCGTTCAATGCAAAGTTCAACATCTAACATGAATTTGCATCTGCAAGTGTGTACAGCTCCTGCTGTATGGAAGGAGTAGAACTTTTTGGAGGATGCAGTTGTAGGTTTGTTCCCTACACAAAGCAAAGTTTATTGACCCGGCATTGATTATTTTCAGCATAAAAATATTTATTTATATTTTATAGCACAGTAGTTGGACAACATTTTTTTTTTCATTTTATTAATAACTAACTTCACAGGAAAAAACAACTAACAAACAAATAAATAACTCCTCAGAATGTCCCTTAAAGGTCTCTTACAAACAACCCCTAAAAGTATTTACTGTATGTCCTGAGGACAATATTGGGGGTACATTCCTCAGATGCCCTCCGGGCCTTTGGAAGACAGTATGCAAACGTTCTGAATATGTCCTACAAACATTTTATGTAGGCCAAAAACATTGCCATTACTATTACTACTACTAATATTAATATATTATTGTTGATATCATCTTAACCAATTGATAGAGTGAACACGTTTCTGTTGCAGCACACAGGAACATATGGTGAATTTCTGCAGTGTCTTAATTAATGACATGTGCAGCAATGTGCAGCCTTTACGGGCAATAAATCTAAAAGGCTAAAAACGTTTGCATGGGGACCAAATGTAAATGTCACAAAAGTACCCTGAATGTCCAGGGGCATCCACTGTTTGCTAGGTTATTATGCCTATTCTGACAATTTTATTGGACATTTTCAGTCAGTAGGCTATTGTTACAGCTATAAAGAAATTACTCTGCCTGGCAAAAAAATAAGTCACACACTGTAATATAAAGTTTTTTAGAAACCCAGACTCGGACCATGCAACTCACTGTTCAAAGATCATGTCAATGAAAATTCGAAAGTCCAGTAAACAGGCAAGGGTCAGGCGATGTACAATGAGCATAAACTACATCAGGCTAAACTGAAAAACAAGCTTAGTTTTAGTTAGTTTAGTTTAGTTTATTTAGATAGCACATTTACTACAGCCACAAGACTGACCAAAGTGCTGTATATCCACATAAACATCATAAAAGAATAAAAGTACACAACTACAGCCTAAGAAAGAGGGAAAAATAAAATAAAATAAATAAGTAAGTAAACACAGAAGCTTAATAAGAACAGTAAAACCTAGTAGGTCAGTGAAAACAAGGGATTTGAAAGTAGTCAGACTAGGATCCATACGGCTATCAATTGGCAAGCCATTCCAAAGACGAGGCCTAATTACTGAAAAAGCACGGTCACCTCACATCTGGAGTGTGGAATTAAAAGGAGGTTCTGGTCACAGGATCGCAAACTTCTCAGCGGAGTGTGTTTGTGCAGCAGTTCAGATAAGTAGATGGGCGCTTGCTGGTGTAGCGATTTGAAAACAAATAGTAAAATTTTAAAGTGTATTCTGAAGTGAACAGGTAACCAATGAAGGGCCTTCAAAAGCGGAGTCACATGATCCCTTTTTTTCTTTTTCAAGAGAAATTTAGCAGCGGCGTTCTGAACCAGTTGAAGACGGGTGATTTGGGATGTAGAGATACCAAAACTAAAGAGATTTGCAATAGTCGAGGCGAGATGTAATGAAACTCCAGAGTCTTATAAGTGAGAAAAGGCTTAATTTTTGCAAGAGTACGGAGCTGATAAAAACTAGATTCTATCACGGTGGGGATTTGTTTATCAAATTTTAAAGTGTCATCTAGCAGGAAACCTAAGTTCCGAACCTGTGAGGACCTAAAGGCTGTTAGAGGACCCAGATCAAAATCAGGGGCCTTCATGTGTTCCGAAGAGCAGAAGACAATCACCTCAGTTTTCTTTCCATTAAGGGATAGGGCGTTTTGAGATAACCAAGATTTAACTTCATCTAAACATGCTAACAAAGCAGTCATGGCCAAGCCATAATTTTTCTTAAAAGGTAAATAAATTTGTGTGTCATCAGCGTAAAAGTGGAAGGATACCCCATGCTTCCTAAAAATGGAGCCCAGTGGAGGCATGTACAATGAAAATAGAGTAGGAGCCAATACAGAGCCTTGTGGGAGACCACTGGGAAAAGAAGAAGTCGATGAGGAGAAAACAAAGAAAAAAAATAAAGAAACAAACAAAGTCAAAAACCTGAAATCGCATGCAAATATCAAAAACCTTGGTAACAAGCCGCACAGAGGTATATTATGCAGTTATAATCAATATGAGCAACAATGTCACTCTGCCAGTCTGGTTGGTAAACAGGGACTAACATAAAGTGAAAAGTAAAGAAATCTGGCTAACCTTTCTGATGAATTCAATTAAATTCAAATTTATTTACATAGCGCTTTTAACAATTGTCATTGATGAATCAGTGTAAAAAAATGCAACAGTACTATGGCATTAGTTAAAAATGTTTTTAAGGGTTTACTAAAGGGGCTCATGTTTGTAATATTGCTTACAATTTGTATGAAATAAAATCAAATTTAAAAAATCCATATTTATCATATCAGTAGTTTGTGAAATACTCAAATCAGCTTGTCTGATTTCAACAACCATGCCACACTACTTTTTTTCTTATTCTTATGTATCATGCGACCTTTAACTAAAGCATGTATTACCACCTCATAGCTGCAGGGTCCCTTTTTTGTTTATATTTTCCTGACAATGAATAATAGACGGTGCAATTTCCAGCTATATGGGATGCCTGTTTTTTTTTGCAGAGATTTACAATATAGTGGATGTGGCCTTCAACCCAGAGGTTCTTCACAGAGCAGAGAAAAACTCGCAAGAAAAGGAGCAGATACACCTCCTGGCTCTAAACTTCATTCAGAAGCAGCATAAGCTGAGCCTGTCACAACACTACACTGTCATGGAGGCCAAACTAAAGGGCAGTCTACAGGATATGAAACACCGGCTAATATCACTTCATCGGCCACTAAACCAGGATAATTCTCAACTTAAACCAGGTAAAGACAAATATTAACCAGTTTGACAGAGAGGGGAGAAAATTATTAATTGTTTCCAGATGTATGAAGATGCCTTGATATTTGATTCTATATTTAATTCTTATTAGTATGAATTTTGGTCACTGTGCCAGTGATTTTAAAGTGCGTTATTTAGTTTTGCCAATTTATTTCCACAGCCCAGTCGTTGCTTCAGCAGATTAGCTCACTACGAATAGAAGAGGAGGAGTCCTGCATTCAGCTAAATAAGCGACAAGAGTACAAAGAAAAGGTCAGGCCAGGACTGATTGAGGTGATCTCCAGCACAGAGATTGTTCCGCCTCAGCAGCCAAAACATCAGATGACAGTGTGCTCACTGAGCAGTGACTCAGTCAAGAGGATAAAGCTGTGTGTAGAGCTGCCTGAAATAAGCTCTGTCTCCCAGTGCCAGCTCAGCATCAGCCAGGTTAGACGCATTACATGTATTTACATTTACTATGCGTTTAGTAAGAGACTTAATATAAAGCAACTCACAACTGCTCTGGATTGAATTTAGTCTAACTTTCCTGAATAATAATAATAATAATAATAATAATAATAATAATAATAATAATAATAATTTGCCCGTATATATATGTGTGTGTGTGTGTGTGTGTGTGTGTGTGTGTGTGTGTGTGTGTGTGTGTGTGTGTGTGTGTGTGTGCCCTGTGGTGTATTAGCACTGTTCAGGGCGCACACACACATACATAGAGTAGAATATGAATTTATTAGAAGATTAATGAATTATTATTTTTGTTGTAATTATTTGTTTTTGCTGTTTCTGTTATTGTTAATCACTTTTATCGGATGTTTCTTTTAATGGAGTATTCTTATATATTGTCTTTCGACACCAACATTCGTATTTTCAGGATGACATATTGCTGGAAGTGGAACAGTTGTATTTTCTTCATCTTTGGTTCCCTGAGCGAGTGAAAGAGGACACGTGCCATGCAACATTCAACAAGAAGAAACACATACTCACTGTTACAGTATCTGTACTGTAAAATCAATAAGTAGGTTTTCTGCAAATCCTAAGCTACTGCATACACTCCGTTTTCAGCTTCATTAAATTAAATGACTCATCTACTGTGTGTATCTACTGTATGCTACGGTATATCAGTGTCCTTATCCTTATAGTGATATTCATGACATTAATTTAACTGAATTAATTTTGCAAGTTGACAGGTTTGCAGAAAATAAAATGTAAAGGAGTTGATAAACTCATAATGTACAGGAAATGCATCTTTATTAACACAGTGGACAAACATTCGATTTAACATGGATAAAACCACTAGACCAACATGCACACTATACAGAAATTATTTTCAACAGCACATTGTGTATTAAAATGATACTTTTTAACAAATGAAGTGGTCCCATCTTTGCTCTTTTAGGTTCACATTTTAGAACAACGATAATACAAAATCTAAAAAGGATTTTTTTTATTTAAAAATTAAATAAGAGTTAATTAAAAGAGAGTTAATTATACATTAATTTGTGGTTTCAGCAAGATATTCCAGCATGACACTATAAGCTGTGACTTGAAACGCATATGATAATACAGTCGCTTGATTAAGTTTTTACCCTCTTTTCCACATTTCAATCTGGAACTAAAATGGACTTTCATGGACTATACTGTATGTCATTAATCTACATAAAATAATTCATAATATTGGAGACTGGGCAAAAATTCTTGGATTCTTTTAAACTAATTATGCGACTTCTTAACGGCAACAGGTTGTATTAGAATTAATTTGGTTGGGATGAATATTTAATATGTTTATTTTGGCAAATATGTTGGTAACTTGTACACAGTCAATGCTAATATGTTTGTCTTTTTTGAACACTATAGAAAGTTGTCTCCAAAAAAAAAAAATCATAGTATAAATACTCTCAAAGCCAGGTCAGACATGGTTTTGTAAACAGTTTTTACAATCATTTGTCACACTAAAATGGACCATTGCATTATATGGGATGACAGGTGCAGATCTGTGAAGTGCTGAGGTATAAACACATATAAAATGAGTGCATTCGGCAGCTTATGGGTACCAAATCCCAGATGTTCTTCAGTCTTCAGTTACCTGCTTTCAGTATGGTCTTCTTCCACCCAGGCGACAATCTTCCCTTCCCAGCCAGGTATAATAGCATCATCCTGGAAGACCTGATTGACAAAATGTAAATAGACAGCACTTTATTACACTGCACAATAATGTGTTACCTGAATTATTTTACAACTTTTGACCTATTAGTTGTCATACAAGGGAGTATCAAAACGTTTTGAGTTTTGTGCACCATGTTTTTGTGCAGATTTTCATGTTCGCTCTTTGTTCTAATTTGTTGTCCATAATGAAATAGTGGTCAATGGATGAAACATGGTCAGAATAGCACCAGCTGCACAACTAACGAAGTACACAGGATGAAGTCTTTTGGCACACAGACTTATGAAGGTTGTTGCTTCCTGTGACTGTGTGTGCAGCTTTGTGCTACCGTCTGTTGCTATGTTGCAAAACTAGTCTTAAAATTTTTTTATACCATCTTGTATGCTGAACTATAGTATATACTTGCCTCCTCCTTCACTGTTCCAAACTCAGGGTCCTGAGACTTGAAGTGATAACGGTAATTGAAGTGTCTTCCAACAGCGGCCTTGAAATCCTGTAGTGTGACTTCACCCAGTCTGAAAATATTGATTCCAGTAAAATATTGCACAGAAGAGAACTTAGGAATATGAATGTGTCTTTATTACCTTTTAGGAATGTTTACTAGAAAGGGTGTAAGAGAGCGATCTGTGAAATAAAGTATTTTTGTTGAGGTTGAGGCGCTGAGCACAGGACTACTGTGAGAGTGGGGTATTTCTGCAAAATGAAAGAACACAACTTATTTACAATAAATTATTTTTTTTATCCTTCATTCTGAATGGTCAGAAGTTTGATTTAAGATACAGGTCACAGATAAAGCTGTTCTGTTAGCTTAGCTATTTCAAGACTTAAACATGACAAATGCAATTTAATCTTAGTAACTTATCTAGAAATTGTATTTATTTAATTTAATTTTACATTTAATTTAATATTTCAATAAACAACTACAAAATATGGTGTGTAGTTGGCAAGTTGCTGTGGCACAAGATGAATAAAAGACTTCAGGGTGTTCTGTTATTAGAAAATTATTCACATTGTGTAGGGCTTTGCATTATACTGGACTGTCACTGATTATTTTTCTAGAACAACCCACCATTGTATTTTATTGCTTTCTTAAATTGTAATTGATTGTAAATGAAAAGTGTCTTACTTGAACTAGGTGGCCATGACTCTCGATCAGTGTGATTGGCTCTTCGCCCTGGTGATTTGTTTAAACCCTGCATTTGGACACAATGATATAAATAAATATGCACAAGTAATAAATACTTATGAAAAATGCAGTTTTTAAATACTCGCTTTTCTATCCTGCCTCCTCTTTGAGTCAGCAGAATGGAGACGGTCTATCAGGCTGGACATTCCCTGCTCCAAGGTGTCCAGTGTGTGATGCTGGGGGTCATGACCACTGAAAGTGTTCCTCAGGCTGCGTAGAGCATCCCGGACCAGCTGCAGCTCATCATTCTGACACATATGGTGCATACCAAATATTGTACCATTGTCTGAGGGCCAAAAATCACAAATATTTACTAACAGTTGAGGTGAAAAACTGTTTAACTTCAGACTTACCACTCTATGCGGAAATGGTGAAGACAACCGTTCCACTGTATGGCTGTAGCCGTTGTTCTCACAACTAGACATCTAAGCAACATTGAATAAGACAATGTGAAAAAAAGGACTTGTGTTGAACCACACTGTACATAATTATGATTCTGCCTAATTGCAATACATTGCAATAAAAATTATACACCTTGTATATTATATAAAGTAAGTTGTGTAATTTACCATGTTATGATTAGTCTCATTGAGTTTGCAAACTGACTCGTCCAGTTTGGATTGGTGCTGCTGAAGTTGTCTGTCTTTCTGTGCAATTTCTTTCTGCAAAGAAAATGTTTGTTTTTTTATTCACCCTTAATAATCAAATAATGACTGCATTTACGAATGGTTATAATATCGAGGGATATCACCTACTTTGTATTCACTCAGCAATCTGTCCCTATCACTCAGCTTCCTTTGCAGTTCCGTCTGCAAACACATTCTGTTTATATTAATAGTTCATCCTACTGCTTATCACATCCATGTTCCCATTTGACACCATATTGAGCATAGAGCATTTAGCTACAGAAAATGGTGCTTTACATTTTAGACTCACATTCTGCCCTGCTAGCTCCTCCTTGTCCATGCTGGATCGGAGTAGTTCCTGCTTAAGCTGCAGTACTGAGTCTTCCTGTATTGACATGCGGTACTGCAAGGAATCCTAGAGTAGCAGGTCAAGAACATGAACTGAAGTTTCCATTTCAGTTCTCTGTCCTGTAGTTCAAAATTGCTGAATACACCGATCAGCCATAACATTATGACCGACTGCCCTTTTTGCCACTATAGTAGTAATCCATTTCTCTGTTCTGACACCTTCTTACCTTTCTATTTTTTTTTATCTACACTAGCACTCCTATTATTGAATAGAACTAACCAGACCAACTTTCACTCCCCATGTGCTTTACTAAGCCTTGCCTACCCATGATCGTCAGGATTCACTGGTTTTCCTTCCTTGGAATACTTTTGGTAGGTCCTGACAATTACAGACCAGGAACATCCCACAAGAGCTGCAGATTTGGAGTTACTCTGACCAAGTCTTCTAGCCATAACAATTTGGCCCTTATAAGAGTCATTCAAATCCTTTTGCTTGCCCATTTTTTACTTCAGGAAAAAAAAGGTTCGCTTGCTGCCTAATATATCCCACCATCTTTTAGACGCCATTGTAAATTAAAAATGTATCTACTGTAAGAAGGGACAGATTGTAATGTATAGACAAATGGGTCAGAACAACAGCATCTCTTGTGGAATATTCCCAGGCTGCAGTGGTCAAGACCTACCAAAAGTGATCCAAGGAAGGAAAACCAGTGAACTGGCAACAGGGAGAGCCTCATAGGTGTCCAAGGCTCACTGATGCACATACTGTAGGGAGTGAACCCTGACCTTTGTAGTCAATTTCAATAGAAGAGCTACTGTAGCTCAAATTGAGGAAAAGGTTAATGATGGTTCCAGTAAAAAAAAAAAAAAGTATCAGAACACACAGGTCATTACTGTTTTGGTGGCAAATTGGGTTACCTACTCAACATTAGGCAGATGGTCATAATGTTATGGCTGACCAGTGTAATATTTTGTGCCTGATCTACAAACCATATGTATTTATCTTAGAGCAATAAACTAAATTCCAGAGAAAGGTTAAAACAAAAATCTGAAAGGCAAAATTGTTGGGATGGAGAATAGATGTTTTTAAACCACCGTGCTATTGGATTATATAATTTGGTATTTGATGATTAAAAATTACAACTCTCTGTGGTGATCACAAATACCCTTCAGGTAAGGTTGACAGAAAATAGATTGAAAAATTTAATAACCATTGATAATTTATGTTCTGGTTTACCTTAACTGCCTGAAGATTGCGAGCTTCCTGCTTGTACCTTAACAACTCCCTCTGGAAAGAATATTAAATATTAAACCTACTGGTCAATCTTATCTGAGTATTCAGCTCATCAGCTATAAATACTCACCTTCAGATCCAAGGACTCTTCCATGCTCTGATCCAGACGACTGCGAATTAATATCTGAACAAACCAGAAAAAGATTAAGTAATTATAATCTGTCTTGAAAATTACATGAAGTCTAGTTTGTCTATCACAAAAGACTGGACAAATGCATAAAAATTTTTTGCATGCAAGTAAGTTACCAGCTGCTGTTCTGCATTGATAATGCTGTCTCCAAATAGAGAAGCTGTTTGCTCATCTTCAGGAAGTGACCCATGAAGCAGCAAAGCCTGAAGTAATAAATGCAAATGTTAAAAGTAAAACACAAACCAGATCCTGGACATTATGTACAGTAGGATCAACAAGGGGAGTGTACAGTCGTGGCCAAAAGTTTTGAGAATTACATAAATATTGGAAATGCGAAAAGTTGCTGCTTAAGTTTTGATAATAGCAATTTGCATATACTCCAGAATGTTATGAAGAGTGATCAGATGAATTGCATAGGCCTTCTTTGCCATGAAAATGAACTTAATCCCGAAAAACAACTTTCCACTGCATTTCATTGCTGTCATTAAAGGACCTGCTGAGATCATTTCATTTCAATCGTCTTGTTAACTCAGGTGAGAATGTTGATGAGCACAAGGCTGGAGATCATTATGTCAGGCTGATTGGGTTAGAAAGGCAGACTTGACATGTTAAAAGGAGGATCATGCTTGAAATCATTGTTCTTTCATTGTTAACCATGGTGACCGGCAAAGAAACGCGTGCAGCCATCATTGCGTTGCATAAAAATGGCTTCACAGGCCAGGATATTGTGGCTACTAAAATTACACCTAAATCAAGAATTTATAGGATCATCAAGAACTTCAAGGAAAGAGGTTCAATTCTTGTTAAGGAGGCTTCAGGGCATCCAAGAAAGTCCAGCAAGCACCAGGATTGTCTCCTAAAGAAGATTCAGCTGCGGGATTGGAGTGCCACCAGTGCAGAGCTGCTCAGGAATGGCAGCAGGCAGGTGTAAGCGCATCTGCACACACAGTGAGGTGAAGACTTTTGGAACATGGCCTACTGTCAAGAAGGGCAGCAAAGAAGCCACTTCTCTCCAAAAAAAACATCAGGGACAGATTGATCTTCTGCAAAAAGTATAGCGAATGGACTGCTGAGGACTGGGGCAAAGTCATATTCTCGGATGAAGCCTCTTTCCGACTGTTTGGGGCATCTGTAAAAAGGCTTGTCCGGAGAAGAAAAGGTGAGCGCTACCATCAGTCCTGTGTCATGCCAACAGTAAAGCGTCCTGAGACCATTCATGTGTGGGGTGGCTTCTCATCCAAGGGAGTGGGCTCACTCAAAATTCTGCCCAAAAACACAGCCATGAATAAAGAATGGTACCAAAACACCCTCCAACAGCAACTTCTTCCAACAATCCAACAACAGTTTGGTGAAGAACAATGCATTTTCCAGCACGATGGAGCACCGTGCCATAAGGTAAAAGTGATAACTAAGTGGCTCGGGGACCAAAACGTTGAAATTTTGGGTCCATGGCCTGGAAACTCCCCAGATCTTAATCCCATTGAGAACTTGTGGTCAATCCTCAAGAGGCGGGTAGACAAACAAAAACCCACTAATTCTGACAAACTCCAAGAAGTGATTATGAAAGAATGGGTTGCTATCAGTCAGGATTTGGCCCAGAAGTTGATTGAGAGCAGCCCAGTCGAATTGCAAAGGTCCTGAAAAAGAAGGGCCAACACTGCAAATACTGACTCTTTGCATAAATGTCATGTAATTGTCAATAAAAGCCTTTGAAATGTATGAAGTGCTTGTAATTATATTTCAGTACATCACAGAAACAACTGAAACAAAGATCTAAAAGCAGTTTAGCAGCAAACTTTGTGAAAACTATTATTTGTGTCATTCTTGAAACTTTTGGCCATGACTGTACATTATTATATTATCTTTTTTTCCTGTAGGTTTTGGTATTAAGTTTATCTTAGAAGACGTAAGAAAACTTATTGTTCAAAGGTCCTCTCTTGTAGCCTGAATATGATTTTTCTTTTGAATTTGGTTTCATTTGGTGGATGAAAGCTGGTTAAAGAAAGCAAAACTGGGGGATAACGTGTAGTGTAGCAGCAGAACGTTTCAATTAAAACCATCTATGTATGCCTTCCTAGATTCTATGACAGCCTTCATCTGGTCTTCATCTTCAACAGGATATGACTTTTTCAACAGAAATTGGAAACTCAGAGGTAAGGCCTGTTTCCTTATTATTTCCCACTTTGGAATATTTTAAAGCTTTCAAATGATATACAGTATATAAAAGAAACTTTTAAAATAGTAATAGCTTAATGTCAGCTAATGTGTCTAATGAACTTAGCAATACCTACTGTAGGTATCGCTACCGGACCCAGATGAAAAAAATATTAAATTTAATCTGCAATTTCTAATAGAAGACATACTCATCTACATTTTATTATTGTTTAGGACACTTGAGTTCTTCCATAAGAATAAATTTTTAGACATTTATGTATGTGCTTGTCCAGTCTTACTGGAACTGGAACATGTTTTGGAAAGTTTCGCATATTTTTGGCCATATAGTATATGGCATATGTATGAACAACAATAAATAAATACTGACTTGAAGCCTTGTCACCATCTTCCTAGTCTCCTGCATCTCCTTCTCCAGCTGCTCCTGCTGGATATAAAGCTGCTCCTCCCAGGAGTTCCCATCTCCTGTGCCAGTGTTCTCTGGTCCTGGAGTTGGCTCATTTGATGACAACTTTATTGCATCTGCTAGAACAAGAGCAGAAGAAATGGTGGATGATGATTTTTGATCTATACTTGATCTATATTTTAATCTTACCATTCAGGCTTTGTGGTTGCTCAGTGTGGTTTCCTACACTCTCGCCCTGTTCCTCAGACTGGCCAATGATGTATTCTTCTTTAGGTGAGTGTGTAGGGCTGGGTGAACTGAGACTGTGGAGGTAAAGCGAACAGCAAGAATATTTCTAAAGAAAAGATCAGCAGCAGTTGATTCAGAAGCACACATCCACAAAATGCGTATTGTTTTCAGGAGACTGTCTAGGTGTAAAGAGTTTCATATAACAATCCTTTTAATTAGCATTTAATGATTGATGTGTGCATTGTTAGTCCTGATTCTACACAACAATGCATAAATTCCATTCCCATGTAGGTTTTTACTTTTTGCTGAAATATTTCCAAGGAATGTGCTCTCATAAGATTTCAATAGATGTGAAATGGGAAACCCATTCCAACTATTCCAAAATACAGTGATTTTAAATGATGGTGTTATGTACTACTTTGTTAATTACTTTGTCTCATATTACTGCACCTCCAGTTATGATTGTATACAGAACATATAAAAAGGCAAGCAGTATTAACGACATGCTACTCCAGGCATTTTACAACCTTTTAATAAATAAAGTAGTTTATCAACGCGATATCACCCTATACTGTAATTTCTAAAAGAACAATTTGGTCCATAATTCCTGACCTTTTTTGTTTTTTTCTTGACATAATAAACTGGTAAATTATTTACTTTCTTCAACAAAATGCTAAATAGTTTCCTAGTCATACTCAGTTCTTTTTATAGTTGCTTTGTACAGTTGCTAAGGAACAGAGATGCATAGACTGACATGACAAAATTCAGCACGTGGAAATGAGACAGCACAGTCAAAAAAAAGAAGAAAAAAAACAGGATCAAATTTAAGTAATGACTGTAATGCATGTACAGTAATGACTAAATAAGTATACAGTACACAAAATTGTTCCAACGATTACCATGATAGTATATGAATTCTGTTTTGGAATTAGACTAATCTGAGAAATGATTAAGTAACCATACACAGGACATTTATACAGATTGTGCTCAGAATTTAGTGCATGACTCAGTACAGATGGATGGATACCACTGACTATTCAAAATACAATGGTTTGTGGTTGCCAGGCAGTTTTATTCTGGCACCAACACCCATAAGTCAGGCTCACATGAAAACTGAAGCAACCAGATTAATCATATTAGGAATAAAATAAATGACGTGGGTTATGCTTGACAGAGCTTGAGGAGTCTAAGCCTCCTAAGCCTAAGATTATAATGATATCTATATATATTTACTGATAATACAAATTCTATCAATATTCTAATAATAACATTAACATGGTCTACATTAATCAGTTATATTTTGGAGATGGCACAAAAAAAAAAAAATTTCTAATACTGAAACTAAAAATGTGAGTATCAGCCAATTTCAAGACCATGTTATTATTTCTTTAAGAGCAACAATTTTTTTTTATCTAACCCATAACAATACAGAAAAAAAAAAATTAAGAAACAACTTATTCAAAACCTGTGATCACACAAAATCTGCTTATATATTTCAAGCAAACTGCACACAACACAAAAAGAGTCAATGTTTATAATAATAAATATTTTTAATTTGTTGCAGAATCTAATCAAATGAATTATTTTTTTCCCTCAATATTTGATCCACCATTTTTGCTGGTATCAGCCCAAATCCACTCCTGAATATCGGACTGGTGCAAATTATAATAAAATCTAGATATAATAAAAGAATCAGTTTTTAGTACCTACTGATATGAGATCAGGGTGTGAGAGCAAGAAAACAAAAGAAGAGCAGCTAGTAAGTAAATGGGTAGAATTTTATTCATACCATTTCATTGGCTTTCCTCCCATGCTTGGAGATGCTTTTCTAACCTTCCATGCTCTTTCTTTCCAAGGTGTGGTATATAATAGACCGGGACAAGACCATAACAAAATGAAGCAGCCTCAGCCAAAAGGGTGGGCACATTAGTCAGTCACACAACAAAAGCAGCCTGCACTGAGCGTTCTCGTCCAGTGATGGGAAGCAGCCCTCACACACCGGGACAATATCTCTGTCAGCATGTATGAATCCAGATCTCTGCTTGATTTGGTAAATCCTCCAAAATATGAGAGTCAACAGGGCTCAAATCCCCAACTAAATCCTATTTTGATTTAAATAAACTGACCAGCATGTGTGTAAGTATCTGGTATATGAAGAATGAAGCATCCCTGTTTTCAGTTCAGAGCCATAACAAGAAAGAACAGAGGAATGGGATAGTATGCCATGTCTCCTGGCTGCTGAATTTTGCATGGTTCCTCAGGCTTGTTCCTTGCAAATTGTGTATCTCCTCTCCTCTTCGTTGCAGTCATGGTGTTCTCTGTGATTAATAAGAAGGTTCATGTCTTCATGTCCCACGCTCTTGTTCCTGTTTCTGTTCAGATGGCTCGGACTGGTTTATTTACCCTCCCCCTTCACCAGCATCTCCTCCTTCTCACCCCTCCTTCACATACCAAGCAGCCCCCACCAAGGGGCTGGCTACTGGGTACATGGTCACAAAATCCTTCTCTAGGCAGAGAAGCTGAAAGCTATTGCACTTACTTCTTAGTAACACTTGAAACGTTTTTTAATATTATGTGTATAAATATGGAGTGTATTTTTTCCAATCATGTCTTACGTAATGTAGCACCACCTCACAGCATGACTTAAAGCGAATTGTCCTTATTGTTCAGCAATAACATATTGTTTTAATAAATAGTTACATACAATAATGCATCATGTGCAAATAAAATAGAAACCTTTTTTTAATTAAAGATTGAAATGGCACACAAATCTTGACACATCTATTTGATTCTTTTAAAAAAAAAATTGACTTGAAGAATACAGTATATCAATATCAAATTTTACATACTTTTCAAATGCATTCATACTTAAGACAGTGATTTTAAGTCTGTTTTTGGGAAGACGCTTCCAGACCATCACTGTAAAATAACATACATTATTATGCTGATTTTTGTTGCTCTCAGGACTATTTGCCATTTCAATTCTGCATGTCTCTTGTATCAAACCCACTTGCCCAATGCCAGCTTGTGACCCCAAAACAGTTCTGACCCTTGAGGAATGGACTCCACAAGGTCTCTGAAGGTTTCCTGTGGTATCTGGCACAAAGACGTCATGACAGTAACAGAGATCTTTGGAATTTTGAGCACAGGTCAAGACCTGGTCAACATTCAGAGATCCAGGCCTGAATTTTAATTGTTTTCATTTACATATTGGATTCAATATTTATATATATATTATTTATTTATTTATTTATTTATTTTTTTTAAAGTGTACACAACATAAAAAGAATATGAATGTATGGGATAAACATTTAGTTGTGACCCTTATAATCAGAACAATGAACATTTATTTATTAGTCTTCAATAACCACTTAATCTTGATCAAGGTAAAATGAAATCAGAGGGCATATTTTGGGAATACTGGCCGGAAGACAAGAACACACCCTGAGTCAGATACTTGTGAAACAAAAACCCTCACACATTTAAAAGGTTATGTTAATAAATAGGCTAATAGGTTGTGATGTTAACCAATAAAGGCAAGGGCAGTCATTGTGCAATGTGGTTTTCCTTTGTGTTCTCTGCTTCCCTTCCACCTCCCAAAAATATACTGTTGCGTGACTTTGCTACCCCGAACAGCTCTTAGGTGTGAAAGAGTGTGTGAATGTGTGTTATCACTCGTTCTCAATGTTCCCATTGGGATAGATTTTGGAGCTACCACGACTCTTGGAAAGATAAAGTGCTTGCGAAAAAATTAATGAATAATTTGAAACATCTGTATCAACATGTTTCAGAACTGTTTCTCCTGAATATGATTTCTTAATTTACTTAATTAAACTTAATACATTTCGTTATTTCTTCCATTTAGCAAGCATTATCTTCTTTTCCTAACTCATTTTATTCAAACCACATAACACATTCTGAGAATTGTTTCCATGGTAACTTGGAGGACAAGAGAGGTGTTGAAAATATGTCTGCATTGCACTATCTATATTTCAAGGCTTTTATACCTAAATTTTTTTTGTATGATAAGGAACAAAGCTTTTCACAGACTGAGGTTAAAAGTGTGGGGAGTGGCTGTGCTTGGTGCCAGACTCAAAGCTCCCCCCCCCCCCCCTGTTTTTCCTTTTTATTCTGGTAGATTAGAAATGGATCACTCAACCCTTAGTTCTGTATTACCACCATTTCTAGTAAGAAATCATATTATCCTTCTGCTGGAGTTTTTCTTTAACCCAGACTGGGTATGAACAGCATGTATCTGGCATTGTTCCATCCAAAATTCCCTTGGCAAAAGTCGCCATGTGGGCTTAGGTCAATTTACATGAGGCTTTGGTCAAAACCATTCCAGCAAAAATCTGTTGGACATCTTTCAGTAGGTGGGAGCAGATGAGTGGTAGTGATATTCAAATCCCTGAGAGTAATCCAGAGTTCTGTAAATGATTGATCTAAGTTAAGATGAGCAGTTTATTCAGAGACGTTGATTTCAGTAGTTCCTTTCCCAGCCTCCCCCCCCCCCCCCTTTGCAAATCTTTGATAAGCACTTTTGATTGGGAAAGTGATTTTATTTTTTATTTTTTGGTATCTTTCCATTCCCAGTTTTTCTACCAACCTTATTTCTGGCATAAATTAAATTGAATAATAACAAATATGTCAGAGGGAAGTAAAATAGATAATCGTTAATGACTATGATGATAGTGTACAAGGGGTCTTTTACTTCTAGAGGTATTTAAAATAAAACTTGTTTTAAGCTAAATAAATAAATGTTTCAGGAATTCAGGATCTTTACTAACTGACATGCAGGACAGTCAGTCAAGATCATTGATGAGTATATAAATATTCTGCTTGCCTTTATTAGAATTGTCTTTATTCTTCATGGCATAAATTCAACAAGGTGCTGGAAACATTTCTTAAAGATTTTGATCAAACTGAATCAAATCTCCTGTTCCAAAGGAGCTCTATTTGATTGAGATCTGGTGATTGTGGAGGCCATTTCAGTATGGTGAACTCATTGTCATGTTCTAAGGAACCAGTTTGAAATGATTTTAGCTTTGTGACATTACCCTGTGGTCATAAAATGATGGACATGGTCAGTAACAATATTCAGATAGTCTGCGGCATTTAATTGGTATTAAGTCGCCCAAAGTATGGCAAGAAAATTTCGCCCACAGCATTACACTACCACCACCAGCCTGAACCCTTTATACAAAGCAAGATGGCTCCATGCTTTTATGATGTTTATGCCAATTTCTGACCCTATCATCAAAATGTCACAGCAGAAATCAAGTCCAAAATGTTTTTCCAATATTATATTGTCAATTTTCGTGAGCCCATCTGAATGAACTGTAGCCTAAGATTCTATTCGATTCAATTCAATTCAATTCAATTCAATTCAATTCAATTCAATTCAATTCAATTCAATTCAACGTGAACTAGTCTACACATTCTGCTCTGACCTCTGTAATTAACAAGTCATTTTCACCAAGAGAACTTTGGGGCACTGAATATGTTCTCTCTTTCAGACCATTCTCTGTAAACCCTTGAGGTGCATCGTCTTGTGTAAATCCCAGTAGATCTGCAAATCGTCTTGAACATGCCTACATGCCTAAATACATGAAGTTGGTGCCATGTCCATGACTGATTTAATATTTGGGTTACCAAGCAGCTGAACAGGTGTACCTAATAAAGTAGTAAGTGAGTATGGTTGATCCTTATTACTTCTCAAATATTTGTACACTTCCTCTCAGGATGAGCATGTGCATGTGACAAGGGAGTTTTACAGGACGTTTAAGGTGCCAGAAAGGCTTGACTTAAGAGCCTTAACCTCCTGTCAACCAGCTAATGTTGAACCCGGTGTCCATGCTTCCTGGACACTGCAGAAACTCTCTGAGCGCATGTTCCCATCACATGCAAAGAGAAGGCTTCTACATCAAAGTAAACCCCTGTCAATAGGTTTAAGTTTTCCATCCTGCTTCGTGCTGTAAAATTCTCTGTTTCACTATTGCTGAAGCTAGGGTCTATAAAAACATGCACAGGCATTTTAGAGGGAACTGATCTTAGCTTTCATTAGAAGACATTTTAAACCCTAAAAGAAATTTAATTGAAGCCATATTCCCTTCCCATTCAATTCAACATTTCAGTCAAAAGATTCATGAGTCATGTTAACTGGATCCTGAGTATCCTTTGACCTTGCAGGACACAAATATGAAGAACTTACAGTACCAACTTACTTCAGACAGAAGAAGCTACTTGGATGAGTAGTGTACAGTATCTACCTAGAAGAAGGAAGTCCAGTTGACATGAATTAGTTAAATTCGACTAAATAAGTAAAGTCAGTTCTATGAGCTACAGACACCACAGGATGGTTCCATTTTCCCATGAAGACGGTCCTGGCGTCCTGACTGATGCAGACAGCTGTTCTTTGAAGCTGTTCTATTTCAGGACTGAAATTTCCTAGCTATTTCTTAGCTCTTCAGGTAAGACTAGCCATTAGCAGATTCAATTGTTGGAGCAAGTGAGTATCAGCTATTTATATTTGTCCCTACTGCCATGCATTATATCCTTTATTGATTTTTTTACACCCCAGTCGCATATTAAAAATAACTGATGCTACTTACGGATGCAGTAACTAACAATTTTATGTCTGTTATTAAAATAAATAATAATTTGAAATCCATGGCTTTCATTCCAGCAGTTTATTCATTTCACATTACATAAGCTATGTTGAAAATTATTTCTTTTATTTACCTTGAATATCCTTTTTTTTTTGCTTTGCTTTAATAATTTGTATGAAAAAAGGAAAGCCACTATTTGCATTTTACAACAATTTTGATAATGTCTAGACGACCACGTGCCTCTGCGAATTAAAACCCCCTCTGGAATATGCAATAAAAATCATTTTCAATATAATGATAGCGATTCATGTTCTTCACCACAAGGGGGTGGTATAATTTCCTCTGTTTTGCCTTGAGTCAGAGTGTCTGTCTACTCTGAGTAGACAATTATTAAATTCTTAATAGAATTTTAGCACCATCAGCCGCAAAGAACTGTCAAATAACGACAATAAAAAAAATCTTAATCTTAATTTAGGGCAAGTACTATAGATGCAATGAAATGCGACTATTTATATCTGTTCAGTGCTTCAAATATTCATACTGTATAAGTGTCTGTGCTCAAATCTAAAATGAAACTCTGTAAAATAACGAGGGTTTTCAATAACAAATTACAACACTATATAGCAAAAAAAAAAACATAATTTAATATTTTATCATGTTCCCTTTATTGGTTTGATACTTTTAAGAAAGTGAAGAAAAGGTCACTCAACACACTACTACTGTATGAATCTGCTTCAAACCCAATCACAGTAATACTGCTAGTCAAGATGGTGTCTTTCAAGCAGCAATTCTTGAAATGATTTCATTCATTCATGTTGGAGAATGTTTATTGGAGAATGATGCAAAATAAACCTACAATTAATAAGCCAATGAAATTGATATTTTTGGAGACCTGCCTAGAGTTTGATATTTCAGTACAAAATTAATACATCACAACTGTGTATATCCGTAGTACTACATAGCCATGTTATATAATATTAACTGCATTTACTTTATATATTTAAGTTGCACTGTTGTATATCCACTACTATTTGCACTTCTGGTAGATCACAAGTTGAAGATAATTAACACCCACAACAGCAGCGCTTCCTTGTCCTTTACAAGTGTCAATTAAAATGTATTTTAGATATTTTTTGCTCTTTATAGACACAACATACACTGTGCTCTGATCGTTGGGTTAGGAATTGTTAAAGCGTGTTGTAAACAAGGCGAGGCGTTGTATCTCCTCTCCACATGGGGGCGCTGTTTCAGCTCCAGGTCCTTTTAGAGAAACCTGTTTCAGACTGGAACTTTTTCCGGTTGGAGACGTGGCTCTGCTTTCTCTGTGCCTGCTGCAAGTCTGTATACGTTAGCCTGACAAGAAATAAACAAAGACCGTGTAGCGTTAATCAGGGGTTTATTGTTTTTTTTAAGCGATTGAGTATTTTAGCTGTGGAATCCAGCACCCTAAGACGGATCCAAAATGGTAGAGTCATTTTTATCTTTGATTATAAAGCGGAACAGAGTTACTGAACTAGCTACCGGCTAACATAGAGCAGGTTAGCTGAGTACTGACAGCAGACCGCGCTACTGTCGCAGCTGTTCGGTCTGACAGCACGAGTTTTTATTAAAACTATTATTATTAGAACTTCATGTTAACACATATTGTTTAAATTAGACTGATGTATAAGCGAGCTGTTCATACGTTTATGTCCTGTGTTGTCAGCTACCTGGTTTTAGCTAGCTAAGCTAGCTACTGTTAGACGTTAAAGGTAGAATCAGGTTAGTTTGTAGTTTCAGATGGATTCAGATGGAGTTTCAGAGTTATCATGGATTTAATTACTGACCAGGTTGTGTTTCAGTCACAAAAATTACATTTTGTTTATGAGTAAATAGGGATATTTATAAAGAAAACTATGGGATATAATTTTATATATACAAAAATTAATACACCAGACTCAAAAGTATTTTTTAAATTCATAATGAAATATGAAACTTAACCTTTTATAAGTATACACTAATGCAGTTTGTAAGAAAAAAATCATAATGTTTAAAGGAAGAGCTCATAAATGTGCACTATGTTCAATAATTAAATAATCATGAACTAAATCTAATTTTAATCTAATTAAGTGATTTGACTCAGATTGTTTGCAATCTGCACAATTTGTTTGCACAAAATGTTCAGACTTTTTCTCAAGTGCTTTGCCTTTCTATAAATCTATCTATAGCACTGCAAAAATCTTGAGCCACCCCCTCATTTCTTCATATTAAATCAAATTAAATGATGTAGTTTGATTTGATTTGATTTAATTAAATACGTGGGAAACAAATGTTTTTACTGTTTTACTGCGACAGGCTGCCCAGTGCATATAGACACAATTTAAAATTTGGTTGTAAACAACCTCAGCAGCAACCTCATTTCCCCTCTTGTCTGTTCCAACCGCTCAGCATTACCAGTGTAATAATCACCAGCCTGATTATCTGTCATCTGCACCTGTTTTTCACTGGTTCATGTCATAAGTTAGATGTTTTTTATTTTATGTTGGAATATTTCATAGGTCACTCTTTGGATTAAAAACAAAACAAAACATTCTTTTGAAACTGATCAGGTACTACAAAACTTAAAACGAGAGCTTAAAAGTTAGGGCAAAATGAGGAAGCCTGTAGAACTGTTCCTCAAGACTGTATTAAAAATACAAGAAAGTCTGGTTCTTTGGAAGCAGAGTTGGGTGGGGCTCAAGTGCACAGTACCTCATCCATCCTGCCTGTTTGTCTGTGTATTTATTTACTACTTGGATGCTGCTTAATATAATCTGATTGATCAGAAGGTTGATTAATTTTCTGCAACAGAAACTTAAAAAAATATGCAAGTATATTAATATACATAATTTGTTTTAATTCATAAGCATTTCATTCACTAACATTTCTAAAAATAAAAAAAAAGGATTTTTTAAATATAAGATGAAAAAGCAGGCCTATTTGTAATCAATGACTAATTAGATAAAGGCCAATAAAACACTCCAAGACTGGCTTCAACATCATTATTTAATTCATTTTCTCTGACATGTTTTCAGATTTATGGCATATTAGCATATTAAAAAACATTTTAACCCCAGTAAGTACACATCAGGCATGTATTCATTTATGAAAATGTATTTCTACAGTCCAAACTAAATAAGATGTATACAAAAAAAATACTGAATGAATTATTTAGAAGGCTGTGAAAAATTAATTGGTGCATGGAGAACAAGAGATTGCTGATGAACAATTACTGCTAAACATCAGTAACATGATGTATGGAATTTATCTTTCATCATGACTTAAGTCATCCATGCATATTTTTTTTTATACATCCACAACATAATATATGTCTATCTGTCATGGAGCATGTCTGTCTGTTTCTTTGTTTGTTTGTTCATGGTTTTTGTATTTCATGTTTTTGTATTTTCCCCTGATTTTCTCCCTAATTTACTTGTTTCCAGTTCCCACCCAGCTACTCTGTTAGGGCCCTCACCCAGCTTATGAAGAAATACGCAATTAACATGTCGAATTAGTCATGTATCACAGGTTCTAAGAACAAGTAAATTAGAGGAAAAGGACTGAAGACCTTCAATAGATTTTCTGTGTTGCTTGTTCTCATTGTTTACTATCCTTTTTTTCAGGTGCTCTTGGCAGCTGCAGTGTGCACCAAGTCAGGAAAAGCCATCGTATCGCGGCAGTTTGTAGAGATGACCCGCACTCGCATCGAGGGTCTCCTTGCAGCTTTCCCTAAACTGATGAGCACAGGGAAGCAGCACACCTTTGTGGAGACAGACAGTGTGCGCTACGTCTACCAGCCCTTAGAGAAACTCTATATGGTTCTCGTCACCACAAAGAACAGCAACATTCTGGAGGACTTGGAGACACTACGACTCTTCTCTCGTGTGGTATGAAATGATTTTCTGCTTTACTTTCCTTCTCCATTGCTGTTCTTTGTATTCCGTTCAGTATGAGATCCCGTTCAACTGTCTGCTTCTGTTTTCAGATCCCTGAGTACTGCCGTGTGCTGGAGGAGAGTGAGATCTCGGAACACTGTTTCGATCTCATATTTGCTTTTGATGAAATTGTTGCTTTGGGCTACAGGGAAAATGTTAACTTGGCCCAGATCCGAACTTTCACCGAAATGGACTCACACGAGGAGAAGGTCTTCCGCGCAGTCAGAGAGGTGAGGTAGATTGGTTTGGCTGGCTTAAAAGTGTGACAAAGGAGCACTTTTGATATGCTTTCTTTAATCATGGTGGTCAGATGATCATTTTATTTTTTATTTTAATTGGATGAAAAGTATAACTAGCAATGGATGAAGAGTTACTGTTGTTAGCTAATTAGGTGCTTTAATATAGACGAGGGATGCAATTTTTTTTGCAAGTATTAATCACAAGATGATGTACTATGCTTGTGCACTAGCATGAAGCACTTTGAATAATGTAAATTTACTTTTTAGATGAATCATTTGTTTTAAAATCCTGCTTAATCCCTTTGGTAATGACTTTTTTGTAAATACAGAATCTGTTGATTATTTTTTTATTATTATTGTTCTCATCACACCAGACCCAAGAACGGGAAGCAAATGCAGAGATGAGGCGAAAGGCTAAAGAGCTGCAGCAGGCGAGACGGGATGCAGAACGTTCCGGCAAAAAAGCACCAGGCTTTGGAGGTTTTGGAAGTTCAGGGATGAGCAGCACAGCTACGATTATAACAGACTCAGTGGTGGAACCAGAAAAGCCTAAATCAGCTTCTGTATCAGTTAGGTATGTGTACCACATAGTTACATACACAAGAATGCATTTTTTTTCTTTACTTATAAATTGAAGAGAATTAATGTGAGGTTGTCATCTCCAGGCCGAGTGGTCCTAGTAAAGCACTGAAGCTGGGTGCCAAAGGAAAAGAGATCGATAACTTTGTAGACAAACTCAAGTCGGAGGGTGAAAATATTGTGATGACCAGTGCAGGAAAGAAAGCTTCAGAAGTATCCAAAGTCCTTCAGCCTCCAGTAAACACAGAAAGGTATGCTTCATATTCTAGCAGTAATTCTACATAGTTATTAAGTAGACTGTATATAGGAAATCTGCAGAGTGTATGATTTTGCATGGCTCATGTACTACTCCTGTGGCTTAGTGTACATTTGAAGATAGAGGAGAAAATCTCTCTGATCTGTGGACGGGATGGTGGAGTGCAGAACATGGAGGTCTTGGGTATGATCACACTAAGAGTCTCAGATGAAAAAAATGGCCGCATCCGCTTGCATATCAACAACAATGACAAGAAAGGAGTGCAACTCCAGGTAATTTTGCATAATGATGTTTCATATATACAGTAGAAAGAACTTTATTTTACAGTTAAAGGGGTTCCCGGATGCAAAGATTTTGAGTGCGAATTGACAGGATTGGTCAATAGGGTTTGCATGATTCTTCAGAGAGTGAGTAGGAGTGGGAATAAAAGACAGTCTTGCCTACACCTCTGCACTGTTGGATGTTTTATTGATTTTAATCTCGCTTGAGTAGGATGCTAAAAATCTGTCTGCAGCTCCGTCCTTTTAGAATTCTTTGTAAGAAGACAAATGCAAATCTTTATCATTGGAAATGACCCTTTTTTTTTCTTTTTAGACCCATCCTAATGTAGATAAGAAGCTGTTCACTGCAGAATCTTTGATTGTACTGAAAAATCCAGAAAAGTCTTTTCCCCTGAACAACGATGTGGGTGTGCTGAAGTGGAGGCTACAAAGCACAGATGAGTCTCTCATCCCTTTAACCAGTGCGTTTCTCTCGAATTGGAACATGCTTATGATTGAATAATTGCTTTACCCTTAAACACGAACCAAAATGTTTGTTCATAATTTGCCTATAAACTTTATGCTTGTTTTATCCGAATAGTAAACTGCTGGCCTTCAGAAAGTGGGAGCAGCTGCGACATTAACATTGAGTATGAGCTCCAGGAGGAGGACCTTGAACTCAATGATGTGGTCATCACCATCCCTGTGCCGTGAGTTCCTGTTAAAAGACAGCCATAACCCCATAAGTGGCGCAACAGAAGTGTGATTGTCTTATGTTTGAGAGGTCACAAGTTTAAATTGTGATGATTTTGCATCAATTCGTGCCATGGAATAATACTGTGAGGATGTGAGAGATGACATGCATTATCTCCCTTTCAGTCACAGTGATGCTAGGCAATCATGGGCATCTGTATAGTCATGTATACAGAAAAAGGCAGGAAGAATGTTCTTCCGAGTGTGTTACACAGTCTTATGATTCTTATGTGTCTTATGTTTTAGGAATTGACATGTTGCATTTATTTATTATATTATGCATCCCAAATTTGCAGGTCAGGGGTAGGTGCTCCTGTTGTTGGAGATCTTGATGGCGAGTATCGCCATGACAGCAGAAAAAACATTCTTGAATGGTGCCTGCCTGTCATTGATGAAAACAACAAAAGTGGAAGTTTGGAGTTCAGCATAGCTGGAAGGCCAAATGACTTCTTCCCAGTGAATGTCTCATTTGTGTCTAAACGCACATATTCCAACATTGAGGTGAGCTGTAGTGCTTGGGATTCAAAGTGATGATGATGATGATGATGATAAAAAAAATCACGCAAAACAAATCTTTATTCCTGTTACCATAGGTGGCCAAAGTGACCCAGGTAGAAGGGGACAGCCCGGTGAAATTCTCCACCGAGACTTCCTTTGTTGTCGACAAGTATGAGATACTCTAAAAGACTTTTCAATGTTTCTAGCCTGCCTGCCTACCTGTGTAACAGTTTGGACACGGTACAATCGGAGTGTCCAAGTTTCTCCCAATGGCGTGCAGTATTTGTGTATTTGTTTGTATGACAAAAGAAATTATATATGTTTATATAAAATAAATCTAAATGATAAACGAACCACATCCTTAACATACAGATGGACCTTGAACTTTGTGACTTTAGGTCACTGAGATGGCTTCACATCACATTATATCATATACCACACACATAATATAATGAATCTTGACCTATGAGTCTTCATGACCCCTGAAATAAATTATAGGAAGAACTTGAGAGTTGCCCGAGTGTAATATATTTCTCTATTTTAACCTTACAGAAACACTCAACTAATAATATGTAAACTGACTCATTTGATAGAATGAATGAAATAACACAAGTTTTTCCATTTTATGTTCATTCATAATGAACTGATCCTGACTCTGTGTTGAAATATAAAGAGCAAGTTTTCACTGGTTTCTGTATTTAGGAGGGCAGTTTTTGTTTGTTTGATAAACTTCTAATTTAAATTTTAGATCCATTCAAGGCCCATCTAGGCACAATATTGTTTTCTATCTGCTTTTGAAATTAATTTACTTTCTGTATCAGTTGTTTTCACAGTAATACATCAATGACATAAATCTGCAACGATTTTGATAAGGACAGGAACCCCACCTGATTAAAATGTTTTCTTGTCCTCTGGTAGCTGCTACCCACTGTTAAGAGTTGTAGGTCTTAAACACGCTAAAGGAATCACTGAAACAGTGATGGGTGTGCAAGAGAGGCCTTGTTATTCTTCATTCATATAACTAGTTTTAAGCAATCTGATACTGAAACTCAAACTTTATATATGTTGAACAGACTTGCGCCTGGAAATAATACTGTATGTTTTCTGGATGCTTTAAAATTTTCTGTCCAAATCTTACATTGATTCAAGTGAAGTCTGATTAAAACAGACAAATTAAAAAGTAAAAAAAAAAAAAATAATAATAATTTTACTTTAATCCAAGTGCTTAGTGATTAGTTTCAACTTTCACATTTAATTTAAGCACTTAAACATGCTTTTATAGTATGCACAAGCATTCACAATATTTCATGTACTTTCATGTATTTTGTTCAGCTTGATTTAAGAATACCAAACCAATTCTGTTTTTTTTTTTTTTTCCTTAAGTGGAAAATATTTTCTCACTGATATAATTTTTGTATCTTCCCAAAACCTTGTCAGACTTTTGAGGCGGTTATTTTAATATCCAATGGAGAAATGAAAACAACATTCCAGCTTAAAATTACTTGTTTTGATATTAAAGCATATTGCTTGAATATGAAGATGAAGTGTGTTTTATGAGTTGTATTTTAGTTCTGGCTCTAAAATTGATTGGTTGTTTGATTATAACCCTGATGAGAATACTGGTTACTGAAGATAAATGACGATCAAGGAATGATTTGGATGTTTGAACGTTTGTGTGCATTTTAAAAACCAAAATATAACAATTGAATATTTTGTTAATAAATTCAATGTAATGTAACCAATACATTTATTTGAACATATTTGAAATATAATTTTCGGGCAAATTTGACAAATATATATATCTAATAATCTGTCTATTTCAATAGAACATGAGTAATGCATGTTACTAAAATAAACCGGCCATCTAGGAAGAGAGGACCTGAGTACTGTGCACATGATTTCTGACAAATCTTTTATATAACACATTTTTAACTTTTCTTTTGCATCTTTGTTGTTTATGTGGTTGATGGTTAATTTTGAAAGTGCAGTTACGGCTAGCACTTGTATATACATTAATTATTTGTTTTTCCTGATGATTTCATTCATCACATTCAGTTTTGCCATAGTTAAAAACAAGCATTAAGAATAAGCTTATTGCAAGTTTGTAGGAACATAAAAATTCTAATATTTTTTTATTAAAATTTTAACAAAATAAACTAGATTACTTTTTTTCAGGTGACAAAATGAAGCACAAAGTTAAAATAAACTTAAGATGACCACTCGCTTCCTCATCATGTATACTGCTTAATCTGTATACAGGAATGCATGGGGCATGGAGCCTATCCCAGGAGACTTGGGTCATGAGACGTCCAAAAAACATGCAGATTATGTTAATTGGCGTTTCCAAATTGCCTGTAGTGTGTGTGAATGAGCGTGTGTATGTGTGTGCCCGCAATTGATTGGTGCCCCGCCTCGTAAAGTCTCCTGGGATAGGCTCCAGCCCCCCACCACCCTCAGTGAGATTTGTCATTTACATACATCTTCAATGAAATGTAATAAACTCATGTCACTGGCCCACTTCATAATGTTCTTTGTTACATGGTACATAGTTACCTTAAATGAAATCATGTAAACTATCTTAGAGTTACATGCACTGTTGTTTGTTTTTCACTTTACTTTTTTAAAAAGGTTTAAGAAATTTGCAAGAAAACCGACATGTGAAACAATGCATAATGAAATAAATTTGTTAATTATCATTTTTGGTGTAGGACTTAATATAAGCAAATTCTTTATTAGGTAATTAGAATTCATGAATTCTGTGTCCAGTATTTCATAATTGAAAGCAATATGGCAAATAAATAAATAAAAACAGGGATTAGGCATTACAGCAAACAAATTATATTTGCGTCATTTGCTTCAAGTGATTCAGAAGTTATAGCAGATGCATGAAATTACCATTTACTAAACAGTATAATGTATTAGAAATAGACCTGTGTATCATTGGGACAATAGGAATTGACATTGGATTATTATTAATTTATTTATTTGTTTATTTTTAAGAGGAACAGCCTTAATTTTATTGAAGGATGAAGGATTGCCATAAACTATATTTGGAAGAAGAATGGAGGCGTTTGACCTTCACACAGCCAAGGTCTGTTAAAAAAACATTACAATTGTTATTGTATTTCTAATTGAGTTTTAATAGTTTTAAGCCTATTTTGTAGGTTACTGTTCTGGTGTATCTTTACTTGTTATAATGCATAGAATACACTGCAATCATATTGGATATCTCTAACAATCCAACTGTCCAGAGATATCCAATATGATTGCATCAAGCAATAAGACTGAAATCTGTATGAAGCCTATCTAAAAAAAAAAAAATAAAAAAAAGCATAGAATCTTGTCTCAATTAGTCAGACATGTTAGGCTGGTTATTTAAACGTGTACAGTGTAAATTTTGGCTATATATTATATTCAACTTTCTGCCAGAACTCAGAACAAATTAGGTCCAATTCATGTAATTAGTTGAGGTTTGAGTTATTTGGGGTTTGAAATAAATTTATCAGCTGAAGTGCCCTGATCAATCAACCAGAAAATATTCCTTGGTCATTGAATTGAATGGGTTTAATAAACCCAGTGTTTTTTTTTTTTTTTTTTTTTAACTTTGGTGGCTCAGTGGTAGGTTTCTCACCTGCCATGCAGAAGGCCCGGGTTCAATTTCTAGCCAACGATCAAACCACAACCACTGGATGCAGTGCCGGTCCCAAGCCCAGGTAAAATTGAGAGAGTTGCATCAGGAAGGGTGTACCTTTCATGAATGAAAAGCTTATATTTGGGTTAGGAGCACACTGGCTCAGCGGCTCAGGACTGTTGCCTCGCAAATTCCAGGGTGGGGCGGGTGGTGGTTGCATCTTGCTTCTGGTCTATGTGGGTAGAGATTGCACATCCTCTCCATGCATTCTGGTTTCTTCTGGGTACTTTGGTTTCCCCCACACTCTCAGGGCATATTTTGGAGGTGATTGTTCTGTAGTGTGTATGTGTGTGTACACGCCTGTGCCCTGAAATGGTTGGGCCCTCAATCCAGTGTGTCCCCTGCCTTTACCCGTGAGTCTCCAAGACAAGCAGTGCGGAAAATGAACGGATTGTTTTAGCATGTGGTTTGCGAAATGTGTCACTGAGAAAAATTTCAGAATCCTCGCTAGAAAGCGACTGGAAAGCCGTGTGTTTGTGTGTTGGAGCTCGATAGGCTGCATTTCACACGCTACAGTAATTCCATATTAATATAATGATCTGGGACCGTGTTATGTTGAGGTACCACTACATTATGTGCATTAATATGGGGATGGGGGGATTTTAGGACGTGGCACCATGTTTGGAAACATCTAAAAAAAAGTATAAGAAAGTAATATCTTTCATCGAGGACTTTTTGAGAATTATCGCTCAACTCCTTTTGTCTTTTAGTCAGTCAAGTATTTAGTGGACGCTGTAACTTTAAGAAACGTGTTTAAGAACAACACGCCCACTTCCGGGTTGCTGCTGAACTATGGACTCACTGTGAACAGCTTGCAAAACTCTCTTAATAGTAAAGAAGACGCTTCGCAATGATTTGTATTTTACTTGTTGCAGGTCATGGTACCGTTTTAGAGACACAGATTAAGGTACAGAACTACAATCTTTCCATATGAGTGTTTAATTTAGTTTTTCTGTTTAAATCTGATGCATGGGAATAGTAGCTTTTCAATCACACACACACACACAGTTACACGTGTTATGGTGCTTGTGTAGAAAGATTTGCATCAGTACACACAATAACAACTGATTGAGGAGTGGGACACCGTTCTCACTTTCTCGTCATTTACTTTCCTAAAGGTCCCACTTGCTTGGGATAAGGGAAGTGGAGTAGAGGGGATAGTGGACTTTCCCCCCCTAGGAATGCACTTAGACTCATTATTATTTAAGCAATAACATATCACGTTAGTACTAAAGGAGTAAAATATAAACGTCACCTGCATGATCATACCGTTTTGGACTCTTTTTGGACAAATATTTCACTCACTCTTGAAGATTTAGTTGTTTTGCCTTTTTTTTTTTTTTTTTTTTTTTGCATACCTGTGCTATATTCAGACACTGTGTACTGTAGACTCTGCACCATGCCTAGTGTTTACCAGGTTATATCCAAAAACTAAAAAAAAAAACTAAAAATTACCATTAGAGGTGGCATGAACAGTACAGCCTCGCACCTCCAGGGTCTAGGGTTCAATTCCTGCGTCTGGTCTGTTCTGCTTGGTGGGTTTCCTCCCACAGTCCAAAGACATTAGGTTAATTTGAGCCATGTGCAGGATAAGCAGTATAGGAGATTAATTAAAATAGGAGAATAAATTAATGAATTGCCATTACAGACTTTTCTGTAAAAAAAATAATAAATAAATAAACCTCCATTTAGCAATGTCACACACACACACCAATCAACCATAATATCATGCGCACCTGCCACCAAAACAATAATGACCTGTGTGTTCTGAGATACAGTACAGACCAAAAGTTTGGATACACCTTCTCATTCAAAGAGGTTGAATTTGTATTATGGCAAGAAAAAAGCAGCTAAGTGAAGAAAAAAACGAGTGGCCATCATTACTTTAAGAAATGAAGGTCAGTCAGTCCGAAAAATTGGGAAAACTTTGAAAGTGTCCCCAAGTGCAGTCACAAAAACCATCAAGTGCTAGAAAGAAACTGGCTCACATGCGGACCGCCCCAGGAAAGGAAGACCAAGAGTCGCCTCTGCTGCGGAGGATAAGTTCATCCGAGTCACCAGCCTCAGAAATCGCAGGTTAACAGCAGCTCAGATCAGAGAGCAGGTCAATGCCACACAGAGTTATAGCAGCAGACACGTCTCTAGAACAACTGTTAAGAGGAGACTGTGTGAATCAGGCCTTCATGGTAGAATATCTGCTAGGAAACCACTGCTAAGGACAGGCAACAAGCAGAAGAGACTTGTTTGGGCTAAAGAACACAATAAAGAAAACTCTTTGAATGAGAAGGTGTGTCCAAACTTTTGGTCTGTATCTGTACTATATATATATATACACAGTATGTCACAAAAGTGAGTACACCCCTCACATCTCTGTATTTAGTATAATATTTAGTTATCTCTTATCATAGCACAACACTGCATAAATGACTCTTTGACACAATGAAAAGTAGTCAGTGTAAAGTTTGTATAGCAGTGTGAATTTATTGTCCCCTCAAAATAACAAAAAATGCAGCCAATAATAGCTGAACCCCTGGCAACAAAAGTGAGTACACCCCTAAGTGAAAATGTGAAATCTCAATAGTTTGTATGGCCACTATCATTTTCCAGCACGGCTTGAATTCTCTTGGCCATGGAGTTCACCAGAGCTGCACAGTTTGCCACTGGAATCCTCTTCCACTCCCCCATCACAACATGACCGAGGTGGTGGACATTTGACACCTTGTGCTCCTCCACCTTCCTTTTCAGGATGCCCCAGAGGTGTTCTATGGGGTTTAGGTCTGGAGACATGCTTGGCCAGTCCATCACCTTTACCCTCAGCCTCTTTAGCAAGCCAGTGGTCATCTTGGAGATGTTTTTGGGGTCATTATCATGTTGGAACGCTGCTCTGTGGTCCAGTTTCTGGAGGGAGGGGATCATGCTCTGCTTCAGTATGTCACAGTACATGTTAGAATTCATGTTTCCCTCAGTGAGCTGTAGCTCCCCAATGCCAGCAGCACTCATGCAGCTCCAGATCATGACACTCCCACCACCATGTTTGACGGTAAGCAAGACAGACTTGTCTTTGTACTCCTCACCTAGTTGCCGCCACACACGCTTGACACCATCTGAACCAAATAGGTTTATCTTGGTCTCATCAGACCACAGGACATGGTTCCAGTAATCCTGGTCCTTAGTTTGCATGTCTGCAGCAAATTGTTTGCGAGCTTTCTCTTTAGAAGAGGCTTCCTTCTAGGACGACAACCATGCAGAGCAATTTGATGCAGTGTGCGGCGTACGGTCTGAGCATTGACAGGCTGACCTCCCATCCCTTCAATCCCTGCAGCAATGCTGGACGACTCATCCAAAGCCAATCTTTGGATCTAACGCTGAGAACGCAGCTTCTTTGGCCGACCATGGCGAGGTCTGTTCTGAGAAGAGCGCTGGATGCGCTTGGCCACTGTGCTGCAGCACAGTTGCAGAGTGTTGGCCATCTTCTTATAGCCTAGGCCATCTCTTTGTAAAGCTGCATTTTTTTTTCAGGTCTTCTGAGAGTTGTTTGCCATGAGGTACCATGTTGAACTTTCTGTGGCCAGGTTGAGAGAGTGGAAGAGCTTTTATACCAAATTTAACCTGCTATTTGGTGACACCTGAGACGGTGTAACACTAATGAGTCACATCACAAAGGAGAAGGAAAACGACTAATTTTGCTCAATTTGTACATTTTCACTTAGGGGTGTACTCACTTTTGTTGCCAGGGGTTCAGCTATTATTGGCTGTATTTTTAGTTATTTTGAGGGGACAATAAATTTACCCTGCTATACAAACTTTACACTGACTACTTTTCATTGTGTCAAAGAGTCATTTATGCGGTGTTGTCCTATGAAAAGATATAACTAAATATTTGCAGAGATGTGAGGGGCGTACTCACGTTTGTCACATACTGTGTGTATATATATATATATATATATATATATATATATATATATATACACATACATATATATGTGTGTGTGTGTATATGTCCACAGATCTGTTGCTCTGGGATATTGACAGCATGTGAATGAACCTAACAGATGTGGTATTACTTAATTTGCAGTTGCATTTAGTGATTTTTCCAGCTGTATCAATGTATATTAGGTTCCAAATTTACAACATTTAATATATTAAATATATGATATTGAATAAACAAATATGAACATGTTTATAAAATATTTTAGTCTTTAGTTTTTAACCTTTTTTTGTACACAGTATATAAACAGCATTAGGTGATATGAAGCTTTCAAAATGAAAGCCCTCAGATAACCTTGAGGGAAAAGTTGGTCTAAATTAAGGTTGACCTGATTCCTCTGCTTCTCAAATGCTCATCTAAAAATGTCCCCTTGAGATGAGGAGAAGGTTTTGAGGCAGTTTATGATCCTCTTTTCCATTTTTCTCTTTCTGGCAGAATGATGTCACTGGCTTGTATGCACATCTAGCTGGGGTACCCAAAGCATTGTTACCTGGTGTTGGGGGGAAGAAAATTCTAGATTTCTGGTGGGAAGCAGTCAACACGTAAGTTGACTTCAATTCAGTTTGTTGTTTTGAAAGGATAGGTTTCAGTCAGACATACTTACCTAGTGTTGTCCTTTGTAGGCGACAACTCTTCAGTGAAGTTTATCTGGTCACAAATGCAGATAAGTGAGTACATCTATAAACTTTTTTCCTCAGTAATTTTGTTAATAAATGATGAACTCATTATTCATATTTTAAGATTGCCTGTAATATTGAGGTTGTTTTGACAAAAGATCCCCCCACCATCATTCTAGGTACAAACATTATGAGCGGTGGGCAACTGCCAATGACTTCCCAGTGGAGAATTTGGTGAATAATGGTAGCACCACTTTGGAGGATCGGCTTGGGGCCGTCGCTGACTTGGACCTGGCGATCCGAAGCCGTCACCTTCAAGATGACATCATGGTGGTATGGCATAGACTAGATTTACATTTACATTTCCAGTTACAGTAGCCTTTATTTTACTGCACTTGGTGTGCTTTTGAGGGTGTGTGGTTCTGTAGATTGCAGGAGACATGCTTTCTTCTGACCAGAACTTCGACATTGCTCAAGTTATTCGTTTTTTTAGGGTCAAGGTAAGAACAGATGTTTTTTGGGCAAAAGAAATGGCATCATGCATGCCAACTAATATTCATATATAAATAGCAAATTAATAATATAATATTTCTAAAACTTTTTTAAACAAATGAATGATGATTTCATTCTTATCCTGTTTTACCCAACATTTAGCTTTTCAACGTAATTTAAGGACTGCTTCACAACTTAATTTGTGCTTCATTTTTTTAGTCTGGAGAGTTGGCTATATATTATGAGCTGGAACCAGGGGAGAAATGTTACACCAGAGGCATTGTAGAAGTATGTCCAGATTCTAATAGGTAAGCGTTGCCTATAAAATTACAAAATGTTTCACATTTTGATAACAACATTGATTAGGTTCCCTGCTCTGTATATTAATGTACTTAACTATCGCATATAGCAAAATGTAAAATATATTATTGTAGACAACTTTATATATTTTTATCAATAATGCACAAGACTTAGGACATTTATATTTTAATCAGCTTTAGAAGTATAAAATGAAACAGTTGTTCCGTTCCGCACATGTCATATCTGTACAATGTACAAGACGTTCATAGTTGACTTGTTGTCTGTCAGGATCAAACGTTTCTTTGAAAAGCCACAGGAGGGCGTCACAGCATCTCGTCTGGCCAGTGTGGTCTTCTACTGCCTTCGCAAAGAGACGCTATCTTACCTCTCAGACTTCCTGCACAAGCAGCCGGATGTGGAATACAGGACGCTCGGCAGGTTTTGGGTCAGTGCGTTGCTTTAGTTCACTTATAAGAAGAAGAAGAAAAAAAAACAATGCAAACAACATCGTCAAAGTGTTGAGAACAGGAAAAACACATCTTTGCCAAATGTTACTATGCCAACATTTAATTTGGGGTATTACATGTAGCTGACTTTGCTCGTTCTTTTCATGTGCTTCTCAGGAATGGCTTATAAATGAAGAACAGTTGCCTGTGTATGGAATGAAACTACCCACAGGGTTTCAGTTGATTGGACAAGTGGTGAGAGCATGAAGAAAACATATAGCCATAACATCTGTTTATTAGTTTATTTCGTGTATCACTTCACTTTCGCTGTAATAATCGGATGAATTCAAACAGGCAAAGTTAGTTACTTTTATGTCTTACATTACAGGGTCTATCTGACTATACAAAATGGCTTACACACTACTCAAATAAGCAGCAAGAGCTTCCAGTCAAACCCATCACATTCCGATCTTATGCCAGGTTTGTGAGATTATACCCACCACCATCAATACGGTCTACTTGTGATCTTTTGATTCTTGCATAATCAGTGTGTGCCCCTCCACAGGGTAGGGCTGATGGGAAATCCCTCGGATGGCTTCAATGGCAAAACCATTGCTATGACAATCTCTAATTTCTGGGCTGAAGTGACACTAATAGAAAGCCAGTCCCTGGTAGATAAAACTCTATCCTAAGTAAATCCTAACTAAAAGACATAGTCTGCTTTCTTTTTTAACTCTAACATGGTGTTTGTGTGTAGGTCCTCCTTCCTCATCCACTGAATGATCCCACTGAGTTCGGCAGCCTACAGGATCTGTTTCGCATCAGCCACAAAGAAGGGTTTGTTCTTTTTTTTTCTTCTCAGTAATACTTCCTGTCTCTGTTTGTTACATGTGCAGTCAATATATCCTGTATGAAATGATTAGGAAACAACATTGTCTCATGTTCCCTTTGGCCAGGTATTTAGGAGGTCTGAGACTGTTACAGGCCACCTGTAAGAAGTTTTATCAGTTCTGCTCAAATCAAGGGTAGGTTCAAACATGAATCAAAATGTAGTGGGTGTATAATTTAAAATATAAAAAAGGGGGAAAAATGGAGGGGGTTGTTACTTACTGACCTGAGATGCAAGTAGACTTTTTTTTTCCAGAATGTCAGAGGCACAATCACCCACAAAATGTCAAACCAGGCATTTTTTAAAACAAATGTTATAGTAATACAAACATTCTTTTCATTTTTAACATCTACACATTTATGCTTTGCTATGGAATATTGCCATTGATATTGTCAGGGCATGGAATCGACCAGTCTCTGCAACAGTTTCCTCCAAGTTTCAGGCAGTAAAGACTTTAACTTCTACACACTGGAACATCGATCACCTGTCATATCCCTGTGCACTTCATTCCCTTTCTATAGTTTAAGTCTCTGAACAGACCATTTTGATAAAATTTTTTTTTGGGGGGGGGGGGGGGGGGGTTCTTTGAAAACACAAAAAAACACAGAAAATTTCAAAATGCCTTGCAGTTCTGAGTTCATCACATAAATGTACACAACCTCATGGAAACTTTGTAAGTAAAAGGGCATTAGACCAGGCTCAACGATCTGGGGGTTCTTACTGAAAAAAGAAAAGCTTGAAAGAAGAAATCTTATTGGACTTTCTGGGTATGCCTGTATTTAAAGAAAAAATGCCAAACCTTTTCACATAACTTACTTCACTTTGACTCTTAGGCATTTTTGCAAGGTAGATTAAATGGCTTCTGTATCTTTGTATTTGTTTTATGCCACGTGGGTGATCACTAATACGACTGAAGACAGACTACCCACTTCAGCTGAGGCAGTCTTGGGGCTCATGGGAAGGCTGGACTGAACATTGTGTCCATAACACATCTAATTATCTTAGAGCCTGTTACCAAATCCAAAGCTAAACACTCCCCCATACACCCATGAATACCCTTCTCCTCATGCCAGCATTTCCATCACTTGGTATTTCCTTGTTACAATCAGTCTGCCTAATGCGTTCAATATTGTACATCCTACATTCTGTTGAAATACTGTAAGTCCTACAGTTTCAACGGTTATGTTTTTTTGTGCTTCCTAACTTTACCCAAGTCAACCATACATATTGTACATACATACATAAGAAGAACAAGATAACAGTGCTTCCTCATCTGACAGTTGCACTATAATGATGGCTTGCTTCAAAACTAGTGGAGTATTTTATTTTGTCCTTGCTTCCTTGATGAGTATGACTATCAATTAACTCCTTACCTTGTCAGGCCTATGTGTCAGCCTAACAAAATGAATCCAATGCTCATGCTCATCCTCTGGCCTTTCGCTTCAATTTAAGGGACCTGATTTGTTGTTTGTTTGTGTGTTTCTTTTTGTCATGATTGAATTTAGCCTCATCATGCCCACTTTGTACTTTAATTTCCCCTTTTTTTGCTTTTCACTTCTTGTTTTGCAAGTGTGTCTGTTCTTTAACTTTATACGACCCCAACTTCTAATTTCCAATGAAAGGTTCTTTAAACATTAAGCTAATTTTTCCAACGCAATTTCAACGCAAATTTACATGTAAAGTAAACTTGCCTCACAGATGCAGATGAGAAAATTGTTTATGGGCATGTTCCAGTTAGGAATATTAGTTTGTTGGAACAGACGTGAGCCAAATGCTAATTGGTTCCCATTTAAAGGGAGTGGCAGTGGCGTAGTGGTTAGCGTGCCTCCAAAGGGCATTGGAATTGGTGTGTGCCCTGTGATGGATTGGCACCTTGTCCAGGATGTACACTGCCTCATACCCTAGTTTCCTAGGATAGGCTCCAGGCCCTCGTGACCCCATACATTGGATAAATGGTATAGAAAATAAATTAATAAATGGTGATGATCGCATTTGTACCCAAAGCTCACCCATGCCATTGGGGAGCAAAGGCCAATCTGTCTGGTCCGATTAGACAGAAAAGCAAGTGCTGCACAACTTGCTGAAAAAAAAAGTCAATGCTGCCCATTGTAGGAAAGCACAAGACCACCCAGTGCCCCACAGTCTGTCGTGCATGGGACCTATCAGGCAATGAGCTCAGCAGACACAGGCTCCACACTCCCCAGATCCCAATCCAAAGGATCCACTGCAAATGTCTTTGTGCTACACACCACAGCACACCACCAGAGGTTCTTATGGAGTCACACCGGAGGTTCCGCAAGGCAAATCTGTACAATACTGGCCATAATGTTTTGCGTTGTAATGTCTTAGCTGATCAGTTTATTATGGAAAACAAAGACCTTAAGATTTAATTTTTTTAGTTCTAGTAGTTTAGTAGTAGTTAATTATGTGTTTTAAAGCAACCTAAAAAAGAACTGTTTCAATAAATAAATAAAATCTAACTGATATCTCTTTAATGTCTGGACAGCATTGCTCTTACCAAGCAGAATTTCACTCTAAAGTATGACACCAACATTCCGCGCCAGGTGGTGAGTTCAATAGCGCTGCATTGTTCTTTTCAGTTAATTAATGTACAAGTTGTTCCATAACTGAAATTTTCATGTAATGCCTGTTCCTGGTCACTTCCAGGGCCTAGCTGGCAGTAGGTAAGTAGTCCTCACTGTGGATTTGCCAAGGTTTTTTGGCTATTTTATAATAATAAAAATAATCAAATTAAATGATGACTATCATAATAGCAAAATTAAAACTGTTGTATACATTACATAAACCACAAATACAGTATACTATATTGAGAATGATTTGTATTAAAGCGTGGTCTGTTGTCTTTACAATATTACTTTTACGGCCTGTACTTTTACTGCTGTTCTCACTGGTTGTATCTTGTGTGAAGTGCAATTGTGTCTGCTACCTTGAACTGCCTGTTAAAATTTTACAACCTTACTGAAGATGTAAGTTTATCTTTTTTCCTTAATTTTATTTTATTTTATTTTATTCATGTGTGGAAAAAAACAATAATATTAGAGCCTTTATTGTTAGGATCTTTCTAAACCAATTCGAGCCAACTTCATACTGAACGTGGAGACAGATGAGCTTTTTATCACGGCCGGGTTGCAGGACAGAGTGGTACAGGTTAGTCTTGCACAACTTGGTTAAGTCTTTCACTGTGGCATCCACTTTTTGTAGATTATTGTTCCCTGACTTTCTTGCAGGTGTACCAGGGTTTGGTGTACATGGACTTTAACAAGCAGCTAATGGACAAGCAAGGTTATGGTACTGATTCGGTCTCAGTTCTATTTCTTGCCATGGCTCATTACTTTATTACAGTACTTGATTTAGATTATATTTTGCTTCAAGGAGTGTTGTGGTTTAGTAATATAGTTAAACAGAAATATTATATGAAAATATTTTTTCTAAATGCAGAAAGTGGTTGACTATGCAAAATTGCCCCTAGAATATTATTGATAGAAGGATGTACTGTATCTGTGTATACACCTTCCATTAGCGTTTCTGGGTTAAACACTGAATTCTCTATGACCGCTATTTAATTAATGTTCTTACTGATGTTTACTAAATACTCTACATAATGTACAAATACATTTTTATACTTGCCTAGAGTTTGTAAAGAAATCCATAAGTGGAAATGCAAACAATATTAAGTGAGTATTTCCAAGGATAAAGTTTAGATATGTGAGTGCTTTTAAGTATGCATTTAAATATGTTTTCTTAATACAAGGGGCATTCGAGTTAAACCGAGACTTTTTGGTCAGGCTGCCTTCTTCATGTCTGAAACACTAGCCTCTCTGGAACTCTTTTAATAGTCCAAGCATGAAAATTGGTTGGAGAGAGTTCAGGACTACACAGGGATATATGACACTATGACACAGGGGTATATGATACTCCCAGCCAGATGTGTCTTTTGCAAGTTGGCGACATGTTAGCTGTCGATTTTCAGGTGTTCCTCTCGCTGAATATTCACTGGGGTGCCTACCGTGGGTTTCAAGCCACCTTGGCCGGAATTGTCACTCATGGACATACGCCTTTGTCACAAGAAATTTCATCCCAAGTTCTAGTTTTACTTGAATGCTCCTTGTAGATTTCTGACCTTTAGTCTGCACAGATGCTGTTATATAGGGAGCATGCCAGATTAAGTGCAAATTTTTTGGATTTAGGAAGCATAGTATATTTACCTAATCGCATACTGTTGTGCATTGTATTTATTCTTAAGCTTACACATCTGGAGCTTGCTAATATCTGTATATTTGCTTAGGGGAGTACATCCCTATGGATATGAGCGATCTTCCTACGTTTTGGGTAGCTTACTCAGGGTATCCGAGTGACTCTGGCCGCATCCACAGCAATGTGAGGGAGCGCTGGCTGAAGGGTAAGTCCACAGAGTGAACACAAACACAGTGATTTTTAATGTCGCTCTCCTGCTAATTTCTTATGCCCTGTTGTGTTTGACCAGGTGAACCTGAAGTGGTGGAAGCCATGAAAAGCTTTGCTAAGCTTACAGACCAGGCCCGGTTTGTTCAAGTCTGCATTGACTATCCAAATTTAGACTGTTAGTCTAGGTAGCTTTAATCATTACACTCTTTTTTTTTTTTCATAGTGCTCTCACGTAAGAAACCATGTTAGTGTGGTTTCCTGTTGGGTTTTCCTGTTCCCACCCATTGGCAAAAAAAGGAAGTAAATGCAGTAGATGTCCTAGGTTTGACTGAGTTTGTATGTATGATTCTAGGGCCATTCCAGGATAATATTTTTGTGGTAGGGATCAGACTCAGATAATGTGGTGTTTTTGAGCTGTGCATAATAAACATACTGTATACTATAGAGAGAACCATAACCTGCCTGTAAATGACAGTATTGCAAGACTACATACCATTGAAAATCCATCTTAGCTAGCTGCTGCTCTGTGAAAAATGTGCAAAGAAGCAAATCGCTTAAATTAAAAAGTGTAAGGATCATTATGCTAGTATCAGGGTAGATTTGAAGCCTTATTGGCCAGTATTGAGGACATTAAACAATACAAATAGTCCCCCATTTATTAGTACTTGCATTTTAAGCTTTTAAAGTTAATTAAAATCCACATAATCTTTATTAAATAAGCTACACTATACGCTATATAACCAAAAGATTGTGGTCATCTGACCAAATTACCCATAAGCATTTTTTCTTTTAAATCCCATCCCCCCTTTGATGTTATAATACTCCCCAGTCATTTGGGATGGTTTTACACTAGATTTTTCGAATTGTGGATGTGGGGATTAGGCAATTCAGCCACAAGAGCATTGGTGAGGATGGCTACTGATTTTGTGCAATGACCCTTGGAGGGCATTTAGTATTCCAGCTTGTCCCAAAGGTGTTCTGGAGGGTTCAGGCCAGTTAAGTTCTTCCACCCCATCAGCATCCATTGTCTGCTTCAAATTTCGTCCCAACAGTTTGTTACAGTACATAGGATGTTCCGCAAACAGGAAGAGTTACACAGGATAGCCACATAGTGTATCTAATTATTATTTTTTTGTGTGAGATCATTAACACAATACATTCCCTTCATTCTTGCTGCAGAATTAATACACCCATTTTTTTTTTTATTTGTCATCTGACTAATTGTTTGATCGGTATATGTACTGTATGATCAATATGAGTATCCCTACCTTGCACACATTTTTTTTCTGTGATCGGACACAGACGGATGACTACTGAAAATGAATGAGGTTATTATCTTCTTCATGCAGGGAAGCCTTCGAATCTAAGGACTGGCCCAGACTGGCCCAGCTTATGGATGAAAACTTTGAACTGAGACGGTAATATCTTTCACACCACTTATTCAAGATGCAACATCCTGTCAAAACTCTAGATTTAAGTTTTCTTTTTTTTTTACTGCAGGTCTGTTTACACTGAAGCCTGTTTGGGCACAGCAAATCTTAAAATGGTACAAATGGCAAGACAGGTAAGGTCTTGCGAGGATGTAGATTTTCACGTATTGTTTTTTTTTTTTTAATTAGTTTTATTATCATCGTCATTATTATTATTATTGTCATTGAAGTCAGCAACATGATTTAAAATAGTATTTTTTCATGGTTCCAAAAATGTGTAATCTGATAAACATTAACCGAGAGTATATTAGGGATATGTCCCTTAACTTGAATTTAATTATAGATGAATGCAACAAAAGTTCCTGTGTGGGTTTGTCAGATTACATAATGAAAGGCCGTGGTGGCTGTCCAGTACAGTAAACAACAGAACACAATAATGGAAAAGACGTTAAGATTGACAAACTAGAATGTGTCTACAGTGCTTTTGTTATTCTTAACTCAAAAACATTATAGGAATGCCATTTCTTGAACCTTGGCGACAAGCAAGAAAAACAGGACGTGTGCTTCAGCCCTGCACTGGCATTTCCAAATGTTTTTTAAAAGCCACACTGATTAGCATAGGAGAATGCATGGTTAACGCTTTTTTGATAAAAAAAAATGAAACTGTTAAGTATGTAAGGGTGAAGATACTAGAACCTGAAACCAAGCTGGTCATGGCACTATGGTTGAGGTTGATTGGAAACGTTGTGAATTAAAATTCCATTACTGCCAGTCTGACGATGTTGGGTCATTGAGCAAACCTTTTAACCCTTATCTGCTCAATTGTATTTTGTCCCAAGTGTAAGCCATTTTGGATACAACCTTAGGCCAAATAAATGAGTGAATAAGGATGGTTACTCCTGTGCAAAGAGACTCATTTAACAGGAAAGAAGTTAGGTCAGTTTCTATATTTAGGGTAGAAATTGGCAGGAAACCAGCACTAACATTGCTAATTCTGATATACAAATGGAATCACCTGACATCTGCAAATTCACCTTTAAAAATAGGCCAAAAAAGAGATAATGCAGATCTTATTATTTAATGCAGATGATAGTAGGGTTACCAGAGTAGCTTTAAATAATAAATATATAATAATTATAAATAATAATAATTTTAGTCATGAAAATAAATCAACAGCTGAATTGAAATATTTCTTGTCTTTAGTTTGGCTCTGCTGTGAAACTACCTGGGAGCGGTGGTGCTGTAGTCGGCCTGTGTATGGATTCTGACAGAATGGTAAATTCAATTGTTTAAATTGTTTTTTTTTTCTTTTCCAAAAATAAAATGAAAATTAAACAAAATGAATCTATAACTTGTGTTGTTTAATTATAATAAATATTGATGAAACCTGTAATATTCCTTCAAACAATGCTACTATACAGTACTGTATAAAAGTCTTGACACCCAACCCTCACTTCTCGTCTTGAGGAATAGTTCTCCAGGCTTCCTGAAGGACTTTTTTGGCTGTGATTTTGGCTAGGTTTATGTCTCTCATTTTCAGTCTAGTACCTCATGAGTTTCAGAGGAATGTTTTTTTTTTTTTTTTTTGCTAAGCTACACAGTGACCTATGAATTGTTGTTACCTGTGAATTATTCAAGCATAAAAAAACATATAACTTATGACATGAACCAATGAGAAACAGGTGCAGATGATGACTGAAGATCAGGCCGGGGATTAGTGCTATGTTGATTAACTGAATGCTGAGTGGTTGGAACAGACGAGAGGGGAAATGTTGTTGCTGCTGAAGTTGTTACATAAACAACCAAATTTTTTTTATTGTATCTTTAGGTGCTTTGCAGCCTGTCATAGAAAAACATTTGTTTCTTTACTTTAATTTACATAATTTAATTGATTTATGAAGAAAGGAGGGCTAGTTCAAGAAAGTTAGATATTTCTTCCATGGTTTTTACGAGTATGCTTGTTTGTCATACCCCTTAGGTGGAGATGAAGAAGGCATTCCAGGAGGCTGGCTTTGTTTTCTGCCTAGTTGTGCCCCACAGGCCATCTTAATGTGTGGTGTACAGTTGATTTCCTAATCAAAAACACCTAGCTAATTAGATTTCATTTTTGTTTCCACACTCTCAGACGTAAGAGATAATTATGTATTAGTGGTCGTCAATGTTTGCTACAGTGTCGACTGTGGAGTGTAGACAGTGTAACCCTGGCTGCACATAAGAGTCACTGAGCTCCGGTTGCTGTGCGTTTCAGGCAGCACAAACAATTGTCTATTTAAAGTGCTATCAATACCAGCATTGTACACCCTTCCTGTCCCTGTATCTCAGTACAATAACGGCCACAGACTCATAACCAAAATGTTTGTTGGAAGGGTTGTAATATTCTATATGAAGTAATTTTTTATTTGTAGATTGCAAATCACAGTAGTATAATTTGGTGAGCATGTTAATTATAGCATTTGAGCACAGATTATATAATAATAATAATAATAATACTGATAATAATAATAATTTTCTTAAATAACTGTTTTATGCTTTCAAAACATTCCATTGTTTGAGTGCTATTTAAGCCCAATTATGTTTAACTAATTGCTTTTAAATATGTAAAAAATGTAGTTTTTTTTTTTTTTTTTAATTGATGAAGATTGAAACTATGAATTGCATGCATTTGGGCATTGATGTCTTTTTATTTTATTTTATTTATTTATTTTTTTTTTTACCAGCCTTCTTTGCTGGCTCTTAAACTAGGTTAAAGTAACAGTTAAGACATTAGCATACTGTAGATTTAGCAAATACATAATTTGCTATGTATAATTGACAAATTTATAATTTTGCAGAAATTCCTCGTTCTGAGTATTACAGGGACATTGACAGTAAAGAAAAATTAATGAGATTAATTTAATTTGTTACTTGCTATGATCTTCTGGAAATTTTGAATGGTGCAGTTTCCTGTTAAACATGTGACTCATGAAATATGTCAAATATGGATGAATGCATAAATAGAAGGTGCTACAAAATGCTTGCTAGATGCATGGTTAGTCATGTGAATTGAGGCTGAGGAAGCGGGAAAGAAATCGCTTCAGTTTCTGTGGTTGGGGTAAAGCAGGTAGCCAGTGCAAGCACATTGGCCATTTTGAATAATACATGAAATTCGTTGACGCTTCCAATAATCTTCCTGCTGAAATACATAAAACTTGAATTATTTTAATTATAGTAATAGTTGACTGGCACAGTCAAAAAGTCTGTGCGTAGACATACAAGGAGTAAATAGATACCATCGTTTTATGATAATCTATGTACCAAATGTTTATATTTTTTAGCAAATAAAGCTTAGCTATTAATGTTTTATTAATGCATTTGTTGAGGTTCCCTTAGCTGCTTTAATTACAACTAGCCTAGACTTACAGTCACCAGCTACTTTGTTAGGTACACACTGCTGTTTAATCAGCCAATTTTATGGCAGCAGATCCATGCATTTAGGCATATAGACACGGTCAAGACGAGCTTCTGAAGTTCAAAGCGTGCATCAGGGAAAGAAAGTATGCACATGATTTAAGTGACTTTGAACATGGATTGTTGTTGGTGCCAGATGTGCTGGTCTAATCTCCTGGGATTTTCATACACAATCTCTAGGTTTTACAGAGAATGGTTTAAAAGAGAGAAAATATCAGTTAACAACAGTTTTCTGGATGAAAATGCCTCGTTAATGCTAGACTGTTTCGAGTTGATTGAAAGACTTAGATTAGATTCAACTTTGTCACTGCACATGTAGGTACAAGGCAATGAAATACAGGTAGCATCCAACCAGAAGTACATTTTCACAGTGCAGAATAATTTGCATATATAAATAGTATATAGTGAGGTAGATAAATTACAGTGGGTGCGAATGAGCAAATGATTATAGGTGGTGCAGTAAGGCAACAGTAACTTAAATAACATCATGTCACAACCAAGGTATGCCAAAGAGCATCTCTGAACACACACTGGGTGTCACTCCTGTCAATTAATAACTTAAGAAACTAGAGACTACAATTTGCATGGGATCACAAAATTATTAAAAATAGTTGCAGTTTTCTTTAAAATTCTCCCAATTTATAGTAAACGTACTCTCATAAGTTATATATATATATAACTTTGTCTAATGTCACACCCATAACGATGATAAGATCTTGTATATTTTGAGGTTGTAAATGAATTCTGAGGATTTGTTTTGTTCTTAAATAAAGAAATTACATTAAAGGGTACACAAATTAATTTGTACTGGTTAATGCTGGTTTCAATAGAAAGGTGTCGGAACACAGATCCTTACTGATTTGGTTGCACCTACTCAAAATTTGCCGGGTGGTCATAATGTTATGGCTTGTCAGTGTACATACATACATACTGTACATACATACATACAAGTTGTTTAACAGGTTGCACGGTGGCGTAGTGGTTAGCACTGTGCTCTCGTACCTCCAGGGTCGAGTGTTCGGGTCCCAACGAGTCTGTATGCGTGTGTTGAGTTCCGTGCTTGGTGGGTTTCCTCTGGGTACTCCGGTTACCTCCCACAATCCAAAGATATACAGATTAGGCTAATTGGTGTTTCCAAAAAATAATAACAATAAAATATTCCTGTAGTGTCTATGGACTGTCACCCTGTCTAGGGTGTACCCAACCTCGTGCCCCTATCCCCCTGCGCTCCCTGCAAATCTGTGCAGGAATAGTGGTACAGACAGTGAGTGAGCAGTATTTTAATAATTATGAGTTATAAACAAATAGTTACAAGCAAAAGTGCTGTTTTTGTCACGTGTCATGTGTTGACTAGTGTTTTGAAAGTTACTGGATGTATCATGTGATAAAAATAGTCCATCCGTACATTAAAATAAACCTTGTAAAACACTGTTGGTGAGTTTTCTATCTCTTCTTCCACTCTTTGACCCCGCTACGGTGTGTTTAGGTTGATAAATTTGTATTGTTTGCCACGCTGCCTTGGGGTTTTGGCGTACTACACACTCCTCTACTAAGTACTGTAGTATGTCAGGCTAGTCCGCCACCGTGTGGTAGTAGTGTAGTATGTAGTATACGGCGTATTTAGCCTGTATAACGGGGTGTTTAGTACAGTAAACGCTGCGCCTCACAGTAGCGGGGGAGGAGGGCAACCAACATGGTCATACGGAACTCGAAATTATCTCTGTAGCGCGCTCTGTCTCTGTACCGTTTCATCCCCCGACCGAAAAGTGAACTGGCGTCCTAAAGCATGGCAGCAAAAGAAGACATTTATTCCAAAATTATTCCACGAAGACTCCGGCCAAACCGACAAAACGCAGTTAAACACGGCTCGCATTTGGACGTGTTGTTATCGATGGGCTTCCCTCACAACAGAGCGTGAGTACACTGTGGACAACTGGGGCTGTATTCTACCTGCTTCATGGGGCTCTCGCGCCTCTGTCACTGCTTGTGTCTGTAAATTTGATAAACTTTTAACTTTTTTTTTTCACACACA
>JAAGKR010003532.1:4784-73222 GCA_011419295.1 Clarias macrocephalus
CTAATTTTTTTTCCCCCCCCCCCCCCCCCCCCCCAAAAAAAAAATTAAGGTGCTATTTTTGCATGCCACTCAGCACGTCAGTATGCTTATAACGTGGTCACATATTTGTGGTGTGGCTCCACTTCGAGAAAAAAAAATGAGCCTGACAAATGAATGGTCCTGGAGGAAAACTCTAAGCAACAAAAAAACAATCCTGTTTTCCATTTCCTCTTTTGCAAACGCAGGACACAGGAGTTGGGAAATCAAGTATTGTTTGCAGATTTGTCCAGGATCACTTTGATCACAACATAAGCCCGACTATTGGGTAAGTACATGCTTTGGAAAATATAAATTCCTATATTATAATTCTTGGATAAGCAGTCAAATGTGCTCAGAAGCTTGATTTATGAGTGGGAAAACCAGCCTTGGCGTGTCTCCTTTGGTCCTGGAATGCATGCAGTCTGGGATGTTTTCATGACTCAGCCCAGTGAAGCTGAGTAAGGAACTTTTTATGTCTGAAAGATGTTTAGATAAGCACTTTATAATGTACTGCTCCCAAACACACCATGAAAACAAACAAATGAGGGTATTGCATGTAAATGTAACACATCAGCAGTTTGTCTGTAGTAGACTCCAACATCTCATGATCATCGTTTCTTAATGTGGTACTGTGTGATGCAATTAAATCATCATTATCATCAGTAGCAGGTCTCCATATGCACGTTTCTGTCTGGTTTTTAAAATAATAACCAAAAATGCTGGATAAATGGCTATCCTGTCCATGCTTTGGCTTTTGTCTTTCAGTAGTTACGGTTTCAGTAGCCTGTTAATAAGCTTTTGGTTTGGTTTTCATGTCTCTTAGTGGTGTGCAGCACTCTTCCAGATCCTAACACCTGCTGCCCTCCACATGTGCACCAAACATGCTGTTAGTGGGAGAAATTTTATTGCGCATGTTAATCGACTTGAACAGATGCTAGAAACAGTGACAAGACCAAGCAACATACTGCATGAAAACTGTAGTCAAACTCAAATAATGTCTTAAAGTACGAACAAAGATGAGGCAAAAACGTGAAGCTGTATCACAGAGCCTTGATCACGCATTAATGCACATGCCCTATACAACTAAAACTCTAACCATCACACCCACTTGTGTCTATGTCTGATGATGCATCTCAGAATAATATCAGTCACAACAAGTTCAACAAGCTTCTTCTTATTCTCTTTCCCGCTGTATAATTTGTCTCACATTGTTCCATAACTGCTCATTAATTTTGTTTAATGTGTCAGCGCGTCATTTTTAACCAAGACGGTCCCCTGCGGCAATGAGCTTCACAAGTTCCTGATCTGGGACACGGCGGGGCAGGAGAGGGTAAGCGTCTCATCTTTATAGTCTCCCTACACCTAGCAATTAACATTGTGTTACAAACAGGTATGTAAACTACCATATGGTATGTGTGTTAAAGCTGGTGCTGTTTAAAGAAAAAAAAGGGGGGGTGTCACATTGGATATTCAGATATAGAGGAGGTTGTGTTGGAAATGAGAAGCTATTACATGATGCAGCCTTTCTTATTGTTTGTAAAAAATGTGTCTAATTGGACTTTCAGATATAAAGGAGGTTGTGGATGAACCTGGAAGATATCATAATCAGATATCCTTAATGTTTATGCTCACTTAAATGAGAAAATGTTGGGGTTAGAACTCTCTCTGTGTAGGAAGATTATGTCTACTTAGTTAAAAAAAAACAAAAAAAAAAACTTTTTTTTGTGCCCAGCCGTGAATCTCAAGAACGTCGACCTCGCACATGACTAATAGAATTCCAAGGAGTATTATGTAATGGTCCAAAGATGATTTGCAATATAAACTGGTGTTTTGTTATTGCCTGTCTTAACCGTACAGCTAGGCAACAAACTGATGTTTACCCACGCTTTCTCTCATAATATACTACTTTTTTTTCTATTCATTCCTTTTACTGTGACATGTTTTAGCTGTTAGCTCAAAGCCACCTGGGGGAAATAAATGTCCTATTATGTCTTACATTCAATTTTAACCCTTTATGATAACTAATCATTGATGTACCATTTGATATTGAAGCTTTGTGCGAGGGAGAAGACCCCAATTCCTACACCGGACATGTCCTAGTTATGTTTTTGTCCTACTTACTTTTGGGAGAAAGTGCAGCTGTGCTCTTTGGTTTGAATTAATTTCTAGGAAACACACTATTCAGTGACCAGATTTGAGTATTTTATAATTATGTTCACAACATTATTACATCATTACCGAGAATGTGTTTACTGTGAGTCATAATTATAAAACCGTCGTACTGAAGTCCGAACAAACGGCTTTCATAGTATACAATCACTTCGCTATATAACTTGTAGATTACTAGTGGTAGACTTTGCTGATTAAATGCATATATAAAATGAAATGTGCAAATGACTGCAAGAGTGGAGTTGTGACTGAAATGCATTTCTGTGGAGTTTACGCATACACAAGTTAGAAAATAATAGCCTGATTGATTCGCCTCTAACCTACATCTGACACGTCTAGTTTAGATTTAAACACATGCTATATAGAATTAAATTAGACTTTTACATATGCACCACACACAAGCCTTTCTTATTGGTTGTATAATTTTCAGTAGGAAATTTCTAATAGTAGTATAAATCAGTAAATCACCCAAGATTTGCAATAAATCTGTGATGTGAATCTCACTGGTTTCTTTGTGCCAGGATTCTCTTCCATCTCTGTCTACTTCTCTGGGCATGTCAGATCACATCATGATTGAGGGTGAAAAAACTGAGCAAATACTTTGATAGGATTGATGTCACCTACCAAACTCGAATCAGCCAGAAGTGAAGGTCTTAACTGAAAAAAGCAACATAGCTATACCTAGGTATAAGCTATACCTAATAGTAAGAAGCTAATTATACATACAACTTGACATGAGACATACATTTAATTGACAAATTGTAAAACATAATAAATATAAGCTTACAATGCTTGCATGAATGTAGATGCTAGCAAGAGATCGCTTAAAATCTGTCTGGATGAACAGAGTACACATGAACCGCTGTGCTTGTTTTTTTTTTCCAAGTGGAATTTTTCTCCCCCCGTTATTGCATCACCTCCTGTTTATACTGTACATGAGCAGACATCAGCAGTGTCCTTACAGAAATGGTATAGTGATTAAACACCTACACAAAGTGACCACATGCTCTCAGTTCTGCATGCTTGTGACACGAGGTCACTTTGTCTAATTGTTTTGAATAGCAGTCAAGTCAAGTAGGCTTTTATTGTCATTTCAACCATATACAGTTCAGTACACAGTGAAACAAAACGGCATTCCACCACATTTATACCATCCACATTTCTTACTATCAAAAACTATTCTAAAGTACTATACAAAAGACTTTACTATACAAAAGATAATATAGGACAACATAAATTGCACATGCAAATGCGCAAACAGGAGCAGCAACACGACAACATGACACAAGGCAATATAAGGTTAAATACTGTGATAGTGCGTGAGATAGTGCAAGTTAATGGCATGCTAGAAAAAAAAAACTGAGCTGCGTTGGTGTGTGTGGGGAAAAAGCTGCACAGGTAGGTTGTCCGCTCTGATTTCCAAGAGCATGACATCACAATAAACCAGTTTTATACAATTTTTCCTTTTCATGGAATATGCGCTTCCTTCTGGCGACTCATTTCCTGTTTTGTCACAGACACAGATGGGATAACTGTCAGATGACCGAACTGAATTGAATAAAGAGCAGTCAAAATATCCATGTTTTCAGGCAAATAAAAATATTATGAACTCATTAAAAGATGAACTCATTGAAAGCTTTGCTTTCTTATAGTTTCACTCTCTGGCCCCGATGTACTACAGAGGGTCTGCTGCTGCTGTCATTGTGTACGACATCACCAAACTGGTAAATTCCTCTGCACCTTTTTTCCTTTAAACACTTGTATGGGTAACTCATAAAAATAAGTGATGCACTACAACCTGAATTCTGAAAAAGTTTAGACGTTTTTACATTTAAATAAAATTACAACTAAAAGACTTTCAAATTACATAAGCCAATATTTTATTCACAAAGAACATAAACTGTTTTTCTAAAATGTTTGAACTAAGAAATTTTACAATTTTATGCACAAAATGAGCTCATTTTAAATAAAATGTATAATTTAAAAATGTGTTTACTGACAGTGGTTTCTCAAAGTATTCCTGGGCCTATTTAGTAATGTCAATGGCACAATCATGCTGATGAGTGATGCAGTGTCATCTGAGGGCCCGGAGACCACAGGCATCCAACAAAGGTCTTCGGCCTTGTCCCTTACGCACAGAGAGTTGCCCAGTTTCTCTGAATTTTCTGATGGTTTTATCACTGTAGACCTGCTTCAGGTCACAAAAAAAAGTTGAAATATGGTCCTGCTGAAATACACAATGCCTTCCCTGAAATAGACATTCTCTAAAACCAGTTTAAAGCTTCCAGAATTCATAGTGTCTTTCAAACATGCAAGCTGCTCTTACCGTATGCACTTATGCACCCCAAACCACCAGCCCGGAGGACACAACGTTTGTGATTTCCAACAAGGATGTCAAATTTGGACTTGTCTGACCATAGAACACTTTTCCACTTTGAGACAGACCATTTTAAATGTTCCTTGGCCCACAGGACACGACAGCATTTCTGGACCATACAGTATGGCTGCCTTTTTGCATGATAGAGCTCTAGTTGACACTGCGGATTGTGTTTACTGACAGTGGTTTTTCGAAGTATTCCTGGGCCTATTCAGTAATGTCAATGACACAATCATGCCGATGAGTGATGCAGTGTCATCTGAGGGCCCGGAGACCACAGGCATCCAACAAAGCTCTTCGGCCTTGTCCCTTACGCACAGAGAATTGCCCAGTTTCTCTGAATTTTTTGATGGTGTCATCACTTCAGATAATGCGATTTGCAAAGTCTTTGAAAATAGACATTGAGGAACATAACCAAACCTTTTTAAAGTATTCTGCATTTTTTATGAACTATTTCACAAATTGAAAAGGCTCCCATCTTTACTTCTGAGGGATTCAGGGAATAAAATAAGGGATAAAATAAGCTCATTTAGTAGCTTCTCAAATTAAACATTTATGTTCTCTTTGTTAGATTGTGAATACAATATCGGCTCATGTGATTTGAAAGTCTGTACGTTTTCATTTTATTTAAATAAAATAAAAAATGTCCCATATTTTCAGGAATTCTAGTTATATATACAGTATACAGTATATGATGTTCCTATGCAAATTGTGGCCCATGCCATTACTGTAATTATTTCACACAAGTGGCAATCATGGAGCTTCCTAAAGTTCTCAAGGATAACTGCAGAGCCATCGGAAAATGTTAAACTTCCCTGTCATTAAAATTGGTTTGTTTGTTGTAGTGGCTTTGATTGCTATAATTGCTGCAATTATATATGTTTAGGATATCCTGTTGTATAGAGAACACAGCCCAGATAGGCACATACATTCCTTTAGCTTTCGAGAGTTCATAGTCTATTCTTTCTTCAGGACTCCTTCCAGACTTTGAAGAAGTGGGTTAAGGAGCTTAAGGAGCATGGCCCAGAGGACATTGTAGTGGCAATTGCAGGAAATAAGAATGACCTGGGTGATATACGGTGAGCATTTCTAGTAGTCTGAGTTTTCCTGGCTCTCCATCTGCAATTCAAAACGATTTTAGTTTTGCATAGGTCTTTGATCTTAGCCTAGAATTTGTACTGTGTGGTATCAGTCAGTCCTACAGTAAGACCCACTGGTGGAATTGCAATTTCCACAATCTTCAAAGTGTCTGTAACCCTTACAGATGGGAAACTGTCTAGTCTAACTAAGGTGAATATCAATGTCTAACAACGCAGAAACAACCCATAATGTATATGAACCATTTATCAGTCTACTGTTGTTAATCACTTAGTTCATTTAACATAATCAAATAGTAACAGCATTATTCATTTAATTATACTGCTTTATTAACACTTAGACTATTTCTTAGTTTTATATTTCCTGTGAAATCGAGCACAGTGTGATATCTCTGAAGATGTTGACCTGATTACATTGCATGTTGACAGAGAAGTACCCACAAAAGATGCCAAGGAGTTTGCAGAGTCGATCGCAGCCATATTCATCGAAACCAGTGCTAGAAATGCTGTCAATGTTGAGGAACTCTTTCAAAGTATTAGTAAGTGTTGTTTAAATCTGTCTTAATAAGCTAAAAGTCATTGTGCGATGAGTCAAGCTGAGTTAACTGACAAGCAGAGTGCAAGCTGCTATGATATGGCAGAGATATTGAGTTTTTTTTTAAGCATTGTTTATTCACAGTTGAACAATGATTAGAAGCAGTCCTTATTTTTTCTCATTAAACTGTAAAGTTATTTAAATGTTAAAATATTGAACTTAACCATAAGGCACATCTCGTTCATTGATTCAATTTAGGTACCATGTAAAGACTACATATGTGACCGGTTTGGACGCATTAGATTATATATATCTTACATTGCCTGGCCCGTATATTTGTCACACACTTTAAGATTTTGTTCGCCTTTAGCTTTGATTACAGCACACAATGCGGTGGCTAGTTTGTGTGTGAAAGCGATTCCTCATTCTCCCAGAATCACAATTTGAGTCCTGGAATATGTCTGTGCCATCAGGGAAGGAAAAAGAAATAGTTGTGATATCCTGGTCATTCAGTACATTCAGGTCATCAACTGACTTCTTTTTATTGCCACATAACGTTGCTGAACCTAGACCTTATCAACTGAAGCAACTTTAGATCATAACACTGCCTCCAAAATCTTGTCTAGTGGCCACTATGCATGATGGGTACATCACTTTATGCACTTCTCTTCTTACCTTTACCCATCGCTCTGGAATAGGGTCAACCTGAACTCATCAGAATCCCGGACCCTTTATCCATTGCACAAAAGTCCAAAATCTTTGCTCCCTAGCAACCTGAAGCCTTTTTTTCCAAATTATCTTCACTATAAGTGGTTTTCTTAAGGCCACAGAGCATTTTAGTCCCTATCCTGATGGTTAGGGCTAGGGTTCCCTATCCAGTTCTCATCACAATTTGTGTGGAAATGCTCTTACTTTCACTATTAAACATGGGTGTAATTTCTACTGTTGATTTTGCACGAAGGACCATCATCAGTAGTTTAAATGAATCACCAATCATGATCATTCATGCTTTATTTCCCAGCTACATTCTTTTCACAAAGTTAATGATTCACCATCTGGTGTTAGTAATGGTTAGACAAATCTAAATCCAATTCCAGTAATTTTGTTACTTTTGTTTATTTTGTAAAGTTTGTGTCTTTGTTATATTCTTCAGAAACAGCTTTTATTTTGGACAGGTGGTATATTACATTTTTATGGGTAAAAAAATAATATTCTAAATTTTAATGCACATGAATTACTTTATCTTTCAACCAAATTATATTTTAATTAGATTGTTTTTAATCACATGCTTAAACAAGTAAATAAAAAATTTGGGGGGGGTTTTCTCCCCAATTTAGTCATATCCAATTCCAACCAGTCGCTAGCGCTAGGGGTCTCCCACATCAAGCCAGGGAGGGCCGAAGACTAGCACGTGTTTCACGCACTGTTGGGGGCGGCGTAACACACTCGGAGGACAGCGCTATCCGCTGCTTCTGCTTGTGTGAACCGTAATGGCTGTAGAGCCATGATTGATTGAAGTGCCTCCCATCCCAACCTGCTGAGAGAGTTTGTCCAATCAGCTCTCTCCAGGCCCCCCGGCTGCGGGAGGCTACAGCATTTTACACTGCGTCACTCTTTGGCCAAGTAGTTCTCATTTTAAACTTTATTTAGAACAATTTTCTTGCTTTTAAGAAACGCTATCAAGTTGGGAAGATGTCAAAGCTTGTGCACACCTTCATCAGGAGCACTGTTTTCTTGGTCACTGTATATGTGTTGTATTCATGTGTGTTATTTCCTACTAAAAATTTCTTTCATAGCATGTGCTAGTATTAAAGTTTTTAGAATTCTAAAAATAGTAGCTTGAGTAGGTGCGTCCTAACTCTTATTATTTTATATATTTACTAGCATGCAAAGCAGAGGATATGTTGGAATGCAGTGTGATCAGTACCCACATGCTTGCTCTGCAGGTCGGCAGATCCCCCCGCTGGAGAACACAGACGTGGACAGCAACGAGTCATTCAAGATCACACGCCAGCCGCTTACATCATCTAGACGCTGCTGTTAGAGGAGTGAGAAATTTGGCTTGCTCTCTCTCTCCCTCATAGCTGGATATTTAATTTAGCTTCATAACTATAATAACCTGTAACCGAAAGTTAGTTGCTGAAGTAAAAAGAATTTAGATTCAGCAGTTTTAAACATACAACAGTTTAACAAGTTTACAAAAAGACGCAAGGCTGATCGAACAATATTTGCAGTGTTGAATGTGGAGCAGAGTTAGCTGGCTAACTCTGTAAGATTAACTTCATGAGGATCAGAGCCATGGATCTTAAAGCAATGGTACAGTACAAGACCCCAGTGCTTTAACCCCAACTTAGACCATGCAGTCTGATTGTGATGTTTTAAAGCACTAACCATCTTTAATGTTGGTCCAGTATTAGTTTGCCATATCCAGGTGTTATCATTCACAAAGAAAAGTATGCTCAGTTTTTTTTTTACATTAGCCTTTTATAATCTGGTACTTTACCAACTCCTTAAACGGAACGTTTACTGTCTGTTGACCAAGTCTAAGTCAAAGCGTATCTATTCATCTAATTGCTATTTAATGTAGTTTGACTTCCCATCGCACAAAATTAAGCAAAGTCAAACCATGAAAATATTTCTTAGAAACTCTTTCTCAGAAATACTGAATCAAAAAAGTCTTAAGTGCATATAGAAATGATACAAATCATTCAAACAAAAAACCATATATTCGAGGCTCAGTAAACGATTTAGTAATTTTATAAATAACTAAACAATTTATTTTTTATTGCATTGAGCATTACTTTTTGAGTTGAAATATTCAGAACACATGGCGTATCCTAAGGGATGCACCTCTTTCTTTTGGTTTAGTTTATACCTCACAGCTCTGTTTAGTAGCTTGCGTTTACAAAAGAAGGCCACAGAAACCATGAATACACTCCTTGTTTAGTTTACCTCTTACATTTCAGTTGATTTGCTTGCTCACCGCAATCAAAGTGCGATAGAATTAGTTTTGAAGCAGACCGAGACCATACCGCTCAGACCAGACGCATCAGACCAGTTGTTTTTATCTGCTCCTGAGTATGATTGCTGTATTCTCTCCTGTCTAGATGAATCATGCTTCAGGAGGAAAAAAAACACCAGGATTCAAAGTGTTCATGTGAAAGAGGTTAAATGTAAATTGAAACCAAACGAATAAGTTAAATATTCATTTAACAGATTGTGTTCACTCTTAGTTTGTTCCTCTCTTTTTTCACCCGTTTCACTCATGAAATTTTTAATTCCGACATTCCAAGCTGAATGATGATCATTCCTGTTTTTGTAATATCCCATCATTCATTATTGTCCTTGGCTGTTTTAATGTCATCGTAACTTTGAACAAGTGGCCTAAATGTCAGTAGTATGCATATTTAGGAGTATTTCTAAGAAGTGTGTTCTTCTGGTTTAAAGCCAATAGTTGAAATCATATTGTGCAATTTTGTACCAAATGTATGGATTTTTACAAACATTGCCAATAATTTGTACAGGATGCCCAGTTATACAAAATACTAATCCATGAAGTGTCTTAAACATGAGGTTCTGTGAGAGATGAAGACGCTAACACTTAAACAAGTTGCCTTCCTCAAGTGCCTAAAGTATTCATAAATGTAGTTGGTAAATTGTTTCATACTGTTTGTAAGTGTCAGGGCTTGATGTATTTATCACTACTAAATTGTCCATTTCTAGATTGATCCCGGTTAAATTGTGTAAGTTTTACATGTTGTTACATATCATCTAGCGTTAGAGCCGAATACAAGTGTTTTAACCTCACGGTTGTCGAATAGCAGAACTGTAAGTGTACATTAAAAAGGATCTTAAAAATAATTCAGGCAGTTTCCACTGCATGAATGTCTGTGTAGAGTCTCCCTAATGTCCAGCTTCTCTGGTTTCTTCCAAACTTGCAAAACACACCCTAGTAAGTGGACTGAAGATGTTAAATTGTTGCTAAGTGTAAATAGTGTGTTACTAGTGCTATTGCTTATAGCATCCAAGTTGTATCTCCACGCCATATCAAGTGTCTCTGGGATAGACTCCAGTTACACTGAACCCGACAGGATAAAAGCCCTTACTAAAGTTGAAATAATGACCAAAATTAAGTTTAGAAATAATAAAAATGTATGTACAGTACCAGTCGAAAGTTTATTCTACATTCTAGACTGGAGATTTTAAAACGTTGAACTATGGCATTTACGACATGTATTAAAGACAACAATCAATTAAGAGGGTCAGCTGTTATTTAATAGTTCTTGCAAGAACAGTATTGTCAAGTGCATTTGCAAATTACCTATGCTGTAGAGTTTAGAGTTTATTTAGCGTTACCAGGCCAAAAATCACGAATTACGAGGTGGGGAAATAAAAAGTTTCAAGACTAGTTTCAAAACGCCAACAAATGGCAGCATAGGGCTACACGCACGGTCACAAGGAGCAACAACCTTCATAAGTCAGTGTGTCAAAAGACATTGTCCTGTGTACATCAGGAGCTGTGCATCTGGCACTGTTCTGACCTAGTGTGTTACCACATCTGCTATTTGATCATGGACAGAAAGTTAGAACAAACTGCAAATGAGAAATTCTGTGTGAACAGGGGCAAATCTGTAAGAGACGCTTGACGTGATTTGGCAAGTTTACTATTATTCTGCAATGAGTCATTCGAGGTGTTTTCAGTGGCACATGTGCTTCAAGAGCAAAAGAACAGGAAGACCTTCAGTGAGATCAACCGCTGAAAATGTCAAACCATTCGGCAACTTGTGCACGATAATCGTCGGAGAACAATCCATATTGTATTATCCATACATTGCTGCTACTGCTGGTGTGTCATAATAGTGCAGGCAATCCTCACATGCGATTTGAACATTTGGATGACTCGTCCTTCTTGTCGAGGGTCATTAACGGAGTTGAAGCAACAGTCTTCTTAGTGGAAAAACCCATCATCTCCATGACTGAAAAAGCGAGGCAGGTCCACAGCTCCACCAAGTGCATGTCCATTGTCTTTTTTCGACATTTTGCACCAAGAATTCATCCACAGGGACCGGACCATTAATCGCAAATTCTACTTCCAGATTTTGAGGTGTCTCAGGGAGGACGTATGGCGACAAAACAGCTCTTAAACAGCTAATCTGTAAACTTTTTGATACTCCACGTTACAGCATCTCAGGCTTTACAGAGCATAATTAGCAGACGCATCTCAATATCAGCTGTTCAAAGGAGATTATTGCATATTTTGGCTGCTTTCAGTATTGTTTGTAAAATGTGGAAAGAAATAAAAATCAGGAAAGACCATAGAATTACAGTAGATATATCCAAACTTTTGGCTGGTAGTGTATGTTGTAAACAAGAAAAAAATCCTAACCATAAGCTTTCAAAATAATTTGGGTACTACTAATAAAAAGGTTTAGGTAATAATAAGGTTTTGCCAAAATCTGAACAAGCCATTGTTTATAAATATGGCTTCTTTATATATTTCTGGCTTCATTTTGTTTAAACAAATGGGTTTAAACATTTGTACGTGATTACAATTTATTTTTTTCTAATCTGAATCAGAAGCACTATGGCAATGTGAAGAATGTGAAGTAAATAGACACCAGGGGGCAGTGCAAGCTTGCATATTCAAACAACATGCATATTGTCCACAGCACGTTTTTGTTTGTTGTTGTACCAATTTCACATTTTTTTTGTCCAGATTTTTAATGACGTATGTTGAAATATTTTCAGCTGCAAAGAGTCTCAGTTTAAATTGAAATCCATTTCAGTTGAAACCACAGCTTCATTTTTCTCAGCTATGGTCACAGGTCTCTTAATTTTGTTAACCATTAAGAGTGTGAAAATGAAATGTGGAGTAGATAAAGCGTTCAGGATGGGCTGTACCAGGATTTATTAAGAAAATTATACAGAGCAAACCCTGAGAAAAACACAAACCTTTTAACACATAAATCTTAATGCTGTGCGTTATTTTTCTTTTCTTTTTTTATGATCAATCTCTTGTGTTAGGACAGAATGACCAAGGCCTTGATGTCTTTGCTTTTTATATGCTGATGCTTTAATTACCAGTACTGCCTATACTAGCATTGAGCAACATTGCTTTTATTATTGACATAAGTTATTTACAACTGAATGCTGATCAGAGTAACATTTTGTAATAAACAATTTGTTAATAAATATGCACATTAACTTTATCTGGAATTTTTGTATTTAGTTTTATAAAGAAATTTGAACATTATAAAGAAGTCTTTGAGATACCAGGTTAAATTGTATTAAAGAAATTAAAGGCAGTCAGCAATTTTGTTAACGAAAGTTAACGAAAGCTGCTGCTAAGTTCCAAAGAAATGCAGCCTTGTTTAAGTTTTTTTTTTAAGTCTCCAAAGCCACACCAGCAAAACAAGTACAAACATCCTGCTTTTGCAAGAAGTTCCTGAATTGACATGGGGTGTAGAGAGACCTCCTTGTCATTATTGGTTGAACATTATTGGTTTTACGGTTTGTTTGGACTCCCGTGTAATGAGCCTGTCGTGGCAAAAGAGAACAGAGATTTTCCCCTAAAACACATCTGTTGTCCAATAAAGACCTTTTCAACTACGTACAAAAATAACAGATCAGCCAATTAACATGTAAACCTTGAATCCCTGACAGTCGTGCAGGTTTTTAGAACTTCGGTAATGACCTGATTCTCCCAGGAAGCCCCTCCCCTTTTCTCCAGTGCACATTAGTAACGTTATGCCTGGTGCGAATGCTTCAAATTGATTTCCTCACTGTAAAAATACACCGACACAGTACGATTTCTTTTTGCTGAGGTAAATAATAAATGTTTTGAATTCATTAATGGGATATAAATGTGTTTGTCCTCTTTTGATTTGTGTGGCTATAATAGTATTATTATTATTTCAACATGACATTATAATTAGAGATATATATTCGTAAACATCAATTAAAATATCAGTTACCATAATTAACTTAACGAGAAAACCTAAATGGTCTTCTCCTAAAAGACATAAAAAAAAAGAAAAACCTGAAATATAAATATATAAAGTATTTCATCTAATAAATCAAAATATCAACAAATATTTTTAATTGTACTAATAGTTAGGAAGTAATTAAAATTCTACTTTGTTTTGATCTTGTACTGTAAATGTTGTTCTAACTTTGAAATAAATCTATTACTATTTTAATCAAAGGAATTTCTATAAGTCTGATAATATGGATCAGATGCAATTTCAGGCTTTGCACTGTGGTATAGTGGTAGCAGTGTCGCCTTGCACCTCCAGAGTACGGGTTTAATTCCCGTCTCTGAGTGAATGGAGTTGTGTTTGCATGTTCTCCCTGTGCTTGATGGGTTTCCCGTGGGTACTCCGCTTTCCTCCCACAGTCCAAAGACCTGCAGGTTAGGCTCATTGGCGTTCCCAAATTTCCCATAGTTTGTGAATAAGTGTGTTCGCCCTCCGCCACCCTGAATACAGGATAAAGCGGTATAGACGATGAGTGATGAGTGTCACCTTGAAGTTTGTTTAGCTCAGCACAGCTTTTTTAGCTTTTATTTTTCTAAATTATATTGCTTTAAAAAGTTTATTAATTTAAAAAGCTCCTGATTAGGAATATAAGCAAGTGTGTATTTATTTGTGCCTTTTCCTATCCTTTGAGAAAAGCATTGGGATGAAGGGATGTAACAGTCTTGCATTCATGATCTGATGAGGGTCATTTGTAAGTATAATAGCCGTTTTGATTAAGCAGACTACATCTTGGATTTGCTTGTGTTCCTGAACAAACACTTAAAATTCTAACCATCACCTTGACATCTGTTTCTCGCATACAGCATATCGCTGACGGTGACTCATGGCCTGTTTTGGACGTCATAGTTTTTTCTTTAGGTTTTGCACCTGTAACGCTCAGCAAAAGTGACGAGTAAAATCTATGCCTAAATGTTCAACCAAGTCCCTGAAACTTTTTTTAAAATTTCTTTTTTCTTTCTTTTTTTCTTTTATTTTTTAAATCCAGTCCAGGACCGAAGCAGGTGTGTGAAAGCTGCGTGATGAAATTTATCTCAGCCTCAATGCGCATGAAGTATTATCCTGACAGAGTCATTGGAGAACATTAGAGGAAGATGGTGTTGAGAAATAGTTTGGAGTGGGAGTTACTGTCCCTGTAGTAATAAGCGTTCTGTTGGGTGTAGATTACTCATCTTTGTGAGCTAACACTTTCTCTGACCTTCCTTGTTTTTTTTTCTGTCTCAGGCTTGGCTTCATAATACCCAAGGTTCCTCAGGTTAATTTTAAGCGTGTTTGTTTGAGAATATGTGTGTGACAGGTCGGTGAGGGGGAGTATTATGGCGTTTCTTTGCTTCCTCTCAGCTGCCATCAGTCGTCTGGACTACTTAATTCAAGAAGGGTGGAACTGGACAAATGCAAAGGGGGAAGAAAAAAAAGAACCTATTACCAAATGTCAGGAAAATGTGTAGCACGTCACCATGGGAACGTTCACATGAAGATGGTGCAAGAATCAGGTTCCTTCACTTCAACCAGTGTTTCTGAACTGCCTGATTGGGATGCAGCATGGTTGTCTTGTACTGTCTGAGTTCTACTAAAATTAAACAGTTAACATTAAAATTTTTGCTTTTGATGTAATCCTGAATGAACCGTAAGCGGCACATTGTTGGCACACAGAAAAAGAAAAGTGTCAGGACCGCCATTTAATAGAGCTGATATTAAAAATGGAAAGGAACTCACTTGACATACAGAATACAACCATAACTCTTAAAGCTTTTGCCCTCCAATTCCGTCAGATAATTAACTAGAGGACCAAAATGAAACCCACACAGACACTAGGAGAACATTAAAAATTCCTCAGACAGAAATGCGAGCTCAAATAGGAAAGTGTGGAGCTGATGTAATTTCATTTCGAATTTCAGAAAGCAAATGTAATCACTTACTCCTTCATTCAGACAATACAGCACTGCCTCTTTTTACTTATTCAGAAATGGCACATCACAGTAGAGGACTGTTGAAGGTTGAGAGCTTTACCATGAAAATCCTGACGCATGAATGGGAAATAACTGCAGTCGCTTAAAGAATCATTTATTTCTGAATATTTCTACCCAAAGGTCTTTCTTTTGTACATGTCCATACGTATACAGTGGAACCTTGGATTACGAGCATAATTCATTCCGGAAGTGGGCTCGTATTCCAAAAAAAACTTGTAAACCAAATAGACTTTTCCCATAAGAAATAATGAAAACTCAAATTATTTGTTCTACAGCCCAAAACAATAAATACATAAAAATAATTAATACAACATATAAAGTAAAAATAAAACTAATTAACCTACACTTAACATTTAAAAAAAGGTCAAAGTAAGTCCAGACAGATAAATGTTTCCATTTGTGCGCACAAGCGCTGTGTATTTGTGTGTGTGTGTGTGTGTGTGTGTGTGTGTGTGTGTGTGTGTGTGTGTGTGTGTGTGTGTGGAATTAGCCCCTCGCCTCGTCTTAAACAGTAAAACTCCTTCTCCCTCCTCCCACCTCGCTTTTTAAGTTTCACAACTAACATACACAATGCAAACACTGTTTTAACAGGAAAAATAGAATTCTCTCTAATGATACTCGCGTGAGCATACTAACGGAATCACTGCTGTAAAGTAAAAAAAAAAAAAAAATGAACCAGCAACTCACCTTTGAAAAGAATCGCAACAGAGCTGAGTTTTCTGTGTAAATAAAGCGCGTGTGCAGCCGGGGAGATGTGTGTGTGTGTGGGTGGGTGTGTGGGTGGGTGTGTGTGTGGGTGTGTGTGTGGGTGTGTGTGTGTGTGTCGGTGTCAAATTATGCGCGCATATGCACACACAAAGTACACATGAGAAAACTGTGTGCAGAAGAGAGAGGGAGATGTTGATTATACCAGTAAGAGACGAGCACTAAGACACAGCAGGGGAGACGATTACCCATAATTCCCGCAGCGCAAGAGAGAGAAAAATCATTGGCTCAGGTGTGATCACTTGCCGCTCTGTGTCAAAATAAGAGTCACATGCGTGAAGCATGATACTCGGCGCTCGTAAACTAATACTTGCTCGGTTTCCGATTAAAAATTTATTTAAAATTTTTGCTCGGTTTGCGGAACACTAGCAATCCGAGGTTCCACTGTATATATAATGCACTGCACGGTTTTGATTTGATTTGTGCCCACTATCACAGTGAGCTAAGATGACAATGTACCTTCAGTGTGAATATTGAACATCAAATAATACGTTTGATTGAGTTTTAAATAGGTGGACTAAGTTAGACAGTTGGTCAGTTGAAAGCTTTGCGTTCCCTGCTGATACATTTCCAATTTGACATCAATATATTCATATCTATTCACTGACAAGAGTAGCTTTTCTTTTGGAAGACCAACCATTTATTTTTTATGATCTGGCACCCCTAGAGAACAGTCTTGCTCAAGGGCCAATCAGTAACTGCTTGATGGTGCTGGGGCTCTGTTCTTCTGATCAGTAAACCAGAACCTTAACTGTTAAACCACCTTTCTTGACCCACTGAGCAAAGTGTCATATTTCTGTAATGGCAGCATATCTTTTTTTAATTTGTTCAGTTGTGTTTCTTCCCAATTCTTCAACGCTCTCCTATTTTCTACAAAATCCCGTTCTCCTCCTAGCTCTCCCCTATCAGCTACCAATCAAACAAATACTTTGTTACTATACTTATTTCATGTACATGTACTTTAATCCAGAATTTTTCGTAAGTGGTACTTTTCACTTCTACTCACTAAATTTTATTTTATTTTATTTTATTTTTTTAAATGAAAAGCCTGTATTTTTACTCCTTATATTTTAAACAGAGACTGGTTACCTTTCAAATACTGATCACATAAAAGTGCATTGATTTGATTTTCTGATCTTAACCTAATTTAAACATGTATACTGTTTCTCCCACCATACCATAACCTACTGTAAGCTCCACCCTAAGTGGGAAAGACCAGAACAAAACATTTCCACTTCCAAAAAATTCTAGTTTACAGAAACGATCGGCAGGTCATTATAAGAAGGCTGATTGGTTGGCGCACCAAAGTGGTTGACAGTTACCTTTGCAACAGATCCTGCCTGCTTGGTCTTTGGGCTGCGGTTCCTTCTGGCTCCAGTCTCATGAATGGTTGTTCATGTTAAGGGAAGATTAAAAGAATTCAAGCTAACTAGCTAACATACTGTACTGAGCAAAAGAGTTGTGAACGCATATGTGTTTGGTTTGTGTTTCATGCCAACAACATAATGTTTTGTATTACAAGCTTATAATGTTTTGGTGCATCCTTTAACCTTATTGTATTCTATATGCTTGCAGTATGCTAATGTTTATTTTGCACTGACTGCTTAATTGCGTAGACTTCTATTATACTGAGTAGCAGTGGCAGCAACTAGCTAGTTTAGCTACAAAAAGTTCCACAGGCGCTTATCCCACTGCTCGGCATTCATTTATTTAACATCAAACCATATCACATTAGTACTGTACAGTAGCTTCATTAACTTAGTGTCCTCTCAGTTATCATTCTTTTAAAATCTGCCTATGTGAAGAAAAAAAACTAAACAATGCCTGTTTCTTTGGGTTCATTTTATTTTTCTAAACATATTACCAATGCTCTACAGGGCTGGGTATTGGCCTGTGAAACCTTTCATTTTTAACAAAGTTAATCAGCGATTTATTTTTACCCTCTGAAATGCCACAGCTCTTTTAAAATTAAACTACAAGCACGGCAGAGCGGCTACTAGCCTGGTCTCTTCTTTATCCAAAAAACTCACCAGTGCTAAAAGTTATTCAACATTCTATATGCACAGTATTGTTTTTTTGTCTAATAAATAATGCACTGTTCACTGTACAGCCATGTCTAAGCCAATCAGTCAAAACATTAACATATCGTGTACAGTATAAAAAATTTAAATAAATTGGCATAAATGTTTTATCTTTTGTAATGACGAGAGCTTGTAAAGTAACTGAACACAGATAATCAATCCTACATTGATTGATTCATTATCAATTTATGCTTTCATTCTGGTAAAAAATCAGTTTCTTTGTAGAATACTTTTGAAGTATTACTTCAACTTGTGGTGAAATACATTTTTAGGCAAGTACCTTTACTTGAGTCTTGCGTTAGTGCACTTCTGCCAATCATGTAGCTGAACAGAGGAAACAGAGGAAAATACGATCAGCCTTCTTCCATATACTGTACAGTACATGAGTTAACAGTCTCATTGTTGGTACTGTAAGTGTCGACCTGATCGATGTGGCACGAACACCATCCGTCTCATCCGGAAAACACAGCCAAGATTTACTCTCTCGTGGCTGCACATCATTTAATCTCTCAATGATGACTAGGTCTCTTAATGGAATCTAATTCTAACTGACTTTAAAAATAGACTAAAAGGAGAACCACTTGGAAAGTTTTTTTGTTTTCCTAACATTTGTTATTTTATAGTTAAATATCTTCTAATATCTGCTTACTTACAAAATATACTTGGCCTCAAACTTCCACATTGTCTACTTGGTACACCACTATTTTAACCTTAATTTCAGATCAATTTGGGACACTTTTGCATTTGCTTTGGAGTTGAGTATTAATACCTACAATTATTTGCTTATTTAAACAATTCCCCCAAGCTCTATCGCGCTAAAGGGTAAGTGTTTGGAACAAGCAACAGGAAACCCTACCAAACCAAAATGAACAAAATGAAAGATCTTAATTCACATCCTATTAACATTCAGTAAGTATTTTTTGTGTGTAACATTTCATATCAACTAAAGTCCTTTTACTTAGTTTTTAATAGTGAATGCTGTACGAGCTGCCTTTAATGGAAGGCTTTTATGCAAGAAACTGATCCTAGCTGAGCATAAAAGGGTCATGTCAGCCTTCCTGTTGATCTCAAGTGGAAGTGAAGGACATTTATTCACTTCAGTTATCAGCTCATTCTGTTTACTCTAGATCTCTGATGCGCAAGCTCAGTTAGCATAGGACATACATTGTTTTATATCACCTTCAGAGCATTTCATATTAAACAAAAGCACAGCACCAGGTATAATATATTACTGAGACTTTATTGCACATGTGTATTTGCTGCATGTGTATGACTGCTTTATGTTTAATTATGTTTAAAGCCCATCATTCATTCACAACTAGGGGCAATTTGCCATATACACAGTCCACCGTATGTGTTTTCGGAATTGGGGGGAAACCAGAGGACCTAAAGGAAACCCACACATATTACACTAGAAGTACCTTCAAAGTTGCTCAGACAGAAGTGCGAGCTCAAATAGGAAAGTGTAGAGCTGATGTAATTTCATTTGGAATTTCAGAAAGCAAACTCCTTCATTCAGACAATACAGCACTGCCTCTTTTTACTTGTTCAGAAACGGCACATCACAGTAGCGGACTGTTGTAGCTTGAGAGCTTTACCATGTAAATCCTGACACATGAATGGGAAATAACAGCAGTCGCTTAAAGAATCAATAATTTCTGGCTATTTCTAGCAATTTCTAGCATTTTAGGCAATGCGTTTCTCACTCATTTCTTTTATACATGGACAAATTGAGTTCTTTCTTTAACTCTGAGCTCCTCCTGTCATTTGCTCACAATTAGACTCTCAGCTCAGGTGGTTTGTCTGAGTGGTACATAAAAACTGAATTGAATAGAAGTTACTAGTCACACTAGCTGTTATTTTGCACTTCTGACTAGCCCAGCATGGCTATATTAATATATTAATTGTTGAAGATTCTGCATAATGTAACCAGAATTAGATTTTTTTCCCCCTAGACATCAGACATTTTTTTTTATATAATGGCTTGGTTTGAAAGTACCAGTCATTTCCCTGAGTACTAAGTAAAGTATTAATTACTTCTAGTGTTTTATAAATGAAATATTCAACGTCGTTATGTCCGTCAATATTTCTGATCTCTCTTAGTAAAAAAAAATAACCCCATAAGCTTGTATACCAATCCAAATTGAAAAAACTAGATTGCGGGATCGAATTAAAATAAAGCAATAAAGTTTTCTTTATAAAGAACAACACCCCTGGTGTCGAATGCTTACAGTACTTACTTACAGTACTTACTAAGCAACAGCAATGTCAGATACAGTGGAGACAAATGAGCAACATTGTCTTCAGTTTTAATGACTTCCAAAAAATGATATAATATGATATCAATAATCGGCACATTATCATCTTCATTATCTCACCCACTCACTCATCATCTATTCCGCTTAATCCTGTATTCAGGGTCATGGGAGCTCTGGAGCCTATCCCAGGAGACTTGGGGCACAAGAATGGGCACCCGGTCCAGGGTCCCTGGACAGGGTGCCAATTCATCGCAGGGCACACACACTCACTCGCACACTACGGCAGGCAAACTCCATGCACACAGAGACCTGGCCGGGCATCGAACCCGGACCCTGGAGGTGCAAGGCGACAGTGCTAAGCAGTACACCACCGTGACGCCATCTTCATCATCTGTACTGCTTTATTTTGTATACAGGGTCACGCGGGCCTGGAGACTATCCGAGGAGATGAAAGGCAAGAGGTGGGGTACACCCTGGACGGGGTGCCAATCCATCGCAGGGCACACGCACACATACTCACTCGCATACTATAGGATTTGGAAACACCATTTAGCCTAATCTGCATGTTTTTGGACTGTGGGAGGAAACCGGAGTACCCAGAGGAAACCCGCCAAGCATGGGGAGAATTTGCAAACTCCATGGACATTGACCAGAGGCAGGAATTAAACCCAGACCCCAGAGGTGTCAATGGATGTGATATTGGCATTTCACAGCTCAACATCCAACCTGTGGAAACATTTACAGGTAAGGGATTAGCTAAAGTAGCCGCGTGATCTAAACGACTGTAGCTAACTAGATCTGAGTGAATGCTATTTATTCAATATACAGTAAGATTTGACTTTGATGTTCAATAGCAATTGTTTTAAATATATCTCAAGGACGTTCTGCTACAGCCTATGAACATCATCGTACGCAGCTACATAGTTAGATTAGACATGTACAAATTAAAATGAGATAAATAATAGATAACTAACAAATCAAAAACAAACACTGCTTGGCCAAAAAATTTAATTGCACACTAAGGTAATGTTCAGGTGGTCGGCTGACTTTATATTATTACTGCATTCTACACTGTGCACCATGTACGATGAGTGTATTACATCATGTACTTCTCTTTTTACCCTGACACGCCCATCACACCCAAAATAATTAAGACTTTATGCTCTCTAGTAAACTCTTACAACATGGCTGTAATTCCTACTGTCAGTTTTTTAGCATGCTTGTGTACCAAGAGTTCAAGAGATCTTTGATCACAGTCGTTCATAATCTTTTTTCCTGTCCACATTTCTTCTGCACTATCCTTCAAGGATTGAATAATGCACTGGGCAGTTCTTATCTCAGTTGCAGTAAGTTTTTTTCTCCAAAATTGTTTCCTTTGCTTGATGCAGGGCAACAGCTTGACCCTTCTGAAACACAATAACGTCTTTTCCGTGTCTACATGGCACAGTTGTTTAAGAAATGAGAAGTTGCTCATTGCGTCATTTAGGGACAAAAGAATTGTTACCAGCCGAAACATATTAATCCCTGCACTAATTATGCAAATAAGGCTCTTAACCTATTAAAATCTAAACAGTGACTAATTTTATTCAATTTAATTCATTTGAACTTCTACTCGAGTGAGCAGTCACAGTTCTTATTCTAGTAACTTTTGTGTTTTGTTTTCTTTGCAACCCTGATGACTGGTAATCCGTCTGAAGTGTTTCTTCTACACACAGTATAATTCATTATGCGTAAGGTGTCTAGACTAATATAGCATTAACTTAAGATTGTATTTATTAAAAATATATCAGATGTAAATTTCATTCAAATTACTCAATGTTATACAACTACTATTATTCAGATTGTTATTACTCCTTGGGTTGCTCCTCCCAATCCAACATGGCTGATAATGATGGATGAAGCACATGTACTGTATGGTATTCTGTATTTCTGATTAAAAAAAAAATTGTACACAAAAAGCAGGACCTGAAAACTGGGGATTTCGAAACTATGAAATAACACGTACGGAATTAGGTAATTATTTAACAACAACAGTCAGTTATTTTAAGACACGGAGGTCAGCCTTTCTGGGACAGTTCTTACAAGAACAGTATTAAGTGCATTTGCAAAAACCCATCAAGCACCACGATGAAACTGGGTCTCATTCAGGCCATCCCAGAAAGGCAAGATCAAAACTTAGCTCTGCTGCAGAGGAGCAGGTTCATTTAGAGTTCCCAGCCTCAGAAATCACCAATTAACAAACAGCACATTGGATTAGAGCCGTTATGAAGGCTTTACAGAGCATAAGTAGCAGATACGTCTCAATATCAACTGTTCAAAGGAGATTATTGTATACGTTTCATAAACGCTTTCAGCGTTGCTTTTCTATTTAGAAAGAACTAAAAATCAGGAACGACCATGAAGTTAGAATGTGATCCCAGACTTTTGAGCAGTAGTATCTAATTTTATTATTATTTTTACATTAGATTTGTTATTTAATAATATATGCAAGAATTTACCCAATTTACTTTTAACTTTTAATATAAGTGATTTTAATTATACAAATCATTTCCACTTGCATCGCATTTTTGATTCAAAGTATTTTATTAGGATTTTATGTGATAGACTAACACGAATTGGCACATAATTGTGGAGATTCAGATAAACATCTGAAAAGTGGTGGCACGGTGGCTTACTGGTTAGCACTGTCGCCTTGTACCTCCAGATTCTGGATTCGATTCCCGTCTCAGGTCTGTGTGCATGGAGTTTGCATGCTCTCCCTGTGCTTGGTGGGTTTCCTCCCACAGTCCAAAGACACTAACTCACTCATCGTCTGTACCGCTTAATCCTGTATTCAGGGTTGCAGGGGGCCAGGATCCTATCCCAGGAGGCCAATCCATTTCAGGGCACACACACATACACACCCTCATTCACACACTACGGGTAATTTTCGGACCGCCAATTAACCTAACCTACATGTCTTTGGACTGTGGGAGGAAACCGGAGTACCCGGAGGAAACCGACTCCGGAAACCAACCGGAGATACGCGGGGAGAACATGAAAACTCCATGCACACAGAGACGGGAATCGAACTTGGCAGGGAATCGAACCCCGGACCATGGAGGTGCAAGGTGACAGTGCTAACCACTACTAACACCACCATGCCGACCAGTCCGAAGACATTTGTTCCCAAATTGCCCATAGTGTTGGCACCCAGCTACATGGGATAGGTTCCAACCCCCTTGCAACCCAGTATACAGGATAAAGCAGTATAGATGATGAGTAAGTGAGTGAGTAAAATGGTGTGCATGGGGGTGTATTCACCTGTGTGTACTTTAATCTCAGTATAAATACAGCCATTTCTTTGAAGCCCTCAGAGGTTTGTTAGAGAACATTAGTGAGCAAACAGCATCATGAAGCCCAAGGAACACACCAGACAGGTCAGGGATAAAGTTGTGGAGAATTTTACAGCAGTTTATTTTTATTTAAAAAAATAATCCAAAGGCCGGGCAAGAAGAGAATTAACCAGAGAAGCAGAGAGTAGCTGCAGAGATCCACAGCTCAGGTGGGAGAATCTGTCCACAGGACAATTAGTCACACACTCCACAAATCTGGTCTTTATGGAAGAGTGGCAAGAAGAAAGCCATTGTTGAAAGAAAGCCATAAGATGCCTCATTCGCAGTTTGCAACAAACCATATGGGAGACACAGCAAACTTGTTGAATACATTTACTGTACATCTGTGGTTGTAACGTGACAAAACGTGGAAAAGTTGAAAGGGTCTTAGTACTTGTGCAAGGCACTTTGTATGTACATTAGGCAGACAGAGCCATCTTAGTGCTAACCTCAAAAATGAGATTACACAATCATGATAGTTAATAAGGTTAATGTTATTGTTATGGTATTTTGTTGAGTGTTATAGTATGTTTTGGCTATTGTTAAATAATTGATTGAATTATAATAATACAATTTGAAACCTGGATAGTGAAAAGCAACTCTTGATAAATACCATACAAGCTAATTTACCCGCCAGCTAGTTATTAAGACGACATGAACGCAGTTGCTAAATGCATATTAAAGTATATGTCTGCCATTGTTTGTGAAGGTACTGAAATAAAAATTAAATATTGAACGATAAACCACGTTTTAACTATACTTCTTTTATACACACAAAAGTATTTCTAATGGCTTAATACAACATGTTCATGGTACCTCTTAATGAGTGAATAAACCGCATGAATCTTTTTGTTTTGTTGAGTGATGGAGTCATGCTGCCACCCGCCCTACACCAACACTTTCACACCTGTATGTAGCACCTGCATCTGACTCCGTTTGAAGTGACTGAATATGCGTAGGACGTAACCTTCCCCACCGTCTCCGCAGACATGGGAGCCGTCATCTACTCGCTATGCACTGCTCCGGAGACCACTATTTCTCATTATGTTCTGCCAATCAAATGTGTGCTCGCCTTTACCTGTTGAGCAGATCGCAGCTTTTCATTACAGGACTTTGAATAATTATACTGTTAAATGTCATTCGGAAGTGCACAACCTGAGACAGACTCTGGCCAGTCTGCATTATAAAGCCGAATGAAATTTTCTCCCAAACCCCAGACTCGTGTATGTTCTAACAAATTACCGAAATGTCAATTTTTTTTATTATTATACAGAGTATTGAATATGTATAATACCTGTACCTCTGAACAAATTTTTAATATTTTAGTCATCTTACCAGTGTCAAGTATCACATACAGATACCTTTAATTAAATTATGAATACTACTATACAGAACATGATTAAACAGTTTACAGGTTTCGCCCTTCCACAAGCGAAATTATGACTAGATGCTAAAGCTGACAGTGATTACGAACAATGAACGAACAACAAAGCATTGACTTTTTGATTACATTTTGTGCTTTTACTCTTCTTTTAATAGGATGAATTCGCCACATGGGACTGTTTTAAGTCTACATGAAAAGCATTGCTCAAAGACCTCCAATGAAGCACGGTTTCTGTTGGCTTCTACGGCTGATTTAAGTACACTGTGTTTCAAAGGGAGCAAAGATTAACAATCATTAATGCTACCAGGCTTTTAATGTGACACAGAATTGCTCTGTATAATAAGTGGGAGACATCTCAGTGGGACGGAACCTTGTGACCAGTTTGCCACCACTGGCTTTCACATACTGTATGCAGCATTTAGTCCAATCAAACCCTGGTGCATTTTCTCCCTTGGCAGGGTTTATTTGGACAGGTAAAGTCACACCCAAATGTGGACCATAACACAATGTTGGTAGGGACTGTTTAAGGAAGGTGCCCTTGGTCATGTTAAAATAAATTTCAAGCCTTGCATGCTATGATTGATGTCAAATTGCACATAAGAGTTGAGAGCCTCTTATGAGATTGCTGTTTGTGTGGAGTGGAGGTTCTCTCTGGATTCTCTTTGCACTGGCATCCCATCCAGGATGTGTGTCTCCTCATACACTCAGTGTTACGTTTTTCCTTATTTACAGGATAATGTTTTCAGTGTTCCCTGTTCCCTCGACAAATTTCAGTGTTGAATTAACACTATCAGAGATTATCTTGAGTCCTTCTGGGTGATATCACAATGTTGCGGATTTAGCTGTGCTCCAGGACAGTGTTTTCCACGTTTGTTATTCCCATGTTGTTCAATTTCCTGCACTCTGTCCAATGTACCTGCCTCATTTGCAGGATTTCAATCACTCAATTGCCTACCGGAGTCACGTTATGGAAACGTTCAGTCTACATCAACCTATTTCCATCATAGCAGTCAAGGTTTGCAAAGCAGCAATTTTCTCACCTGCGTCTTATCATCAAATGGGAACGCATGGAACACGGATAATAAACAATGAGCCGGACCTGATTGTAATAATAGGCATGCACCGTTGGGGGTTGAGTTTTTTAAAAATGGTTTCTGTATATGGTGGCTTGCCGAGTGCATGTGGGTGGCAGCAGCATTCTGCCGTGTTTACCAGTTTTGGGGGGTTGAGAGGTAGCCAGGGGAAATTAGAATAGATGTGCTCATCACTGCACCTCCACCGCAGTAATGTCACACTCCTCTCTAGGCAATTAGTTAATCACGTTTTAATGTTAAGCCCATAGCAACAGATGAGAGCAGTCTCTTTTGCCAGGGTTAATGTGCTCATCACACAGAGAGAGAGAGAGAGAGAGAGAGAGAGAGAGAGAGAAACCAACCATAGTATGGATCAATTTGTCTCTGTAAAAATCGCCAATCATGCAACTCCTAAAACCCAAACCAAATCTATTTTTCTGCCTCTCTGGTGATGTAGTGCACGTGCAAACTACTGCAAAAAATATCCACTGCACTACTGGCATTTTCCATAACCATTCTTTTATTGCCCTGACCAAGCCATTAATTGTAGTTGATTTTCCCCAAGGGATGTGATCTAAGTGACACACGCGCTTACACTCCAGCAACCAGTTTTTTTTAATTTTTTTTATGCAGTACAAGAAAAGCAGTGAATGTCCATCCATTAATTTTAATGCATCCTCACTTCACTTACATTACTTTAAGGAGCTTTTGCTGCTTTTAAAAGTGGAAGAAGTGCGTTACCATAGCTCTCATGTTTCCAAGGAAACAGATTGGGGCAGGTCGAACCAATTTCACATCCAGTAATTATTGCGAAAGTAGCACACGAGTGGAGAATTGGTCTGTTGAAGAACTGGGACAGGGGTGTGGCCTCATAACTGGCACGCGGTGGCAGCTACCCTTTTGGAAATAAGCACTGCCACTCCAAATAGACCTCAGAACAAATCTCGAAAAAAGGTCTTTCACTCCAATGTAATCCAGGTGAATCAATCGTATATTTAAATGACTATTGGCATGTTGTAGGCATTTATAACCTAATTTCTTGGTTGAGCACATTGCATCATTAGATCAACACCATGAACCAGTCAAAATTAGTCTATATTTGTATGAGAACTTATTACATAGTCAGATTGCATGGTTTTTGAAACATTTTTATAAAAAAAAACATTACAGCCCAAATTCTTGGAAAAGTCTGTAATTTTTTAAACTTAAATAAAACAAAAACCAAAAAACTTTCAAATCCTATGAGCCAATATTTTATTCACAATAGCACATAGAGAACATGCCAAATATAATCCAGTAAACATAGAGAATATGCCAAATGTTTAAACTGAGAAATTTTATACTTTTATCCACTAAATGAACTCATTTCAAATTTGCCTGCTATAGGTCTCAAAAAAGTTGGGACGGAGGCAACAAAGGGCTAAAAAAAAAAAAAAAAGCAAGAAAATGAAAAGAGATTCAGCTGGGAGAACAGCAGGTAGAGCCTCTCCAATCTGCATAAAAAGATTGTGGAATACTTTAAAAACAACATTCCTCAACATCAAATTGCAAAAGCTTTGCAAATCTTATCATCTACAGTTCATAACACCATCAAAAGATTTTGAGAACCTGGACAAATCTCTGTGAGTAAGGGACAAGGCTGAAGAACTTTGTTGGTTGCATCACTCATCGGCATGATTGTGTCATTGACATAAATGGGCCCAGGAATACTTCCAGAAACCACCGTCACAAGGCTTCATAGTGGAAGAGTCAGTCTGCTGAATTGGCCTGTCTGCAGTCCAGATCTTTCATCTACAGAGGACATCATTATCCGAAAAATACATCAAAGACGACAACGATCTCTTCAGAAGCTGGAAACCTATATCAGGCAAGAATGGGATCAAATTCCAGCACCAAAACTCCAGAAATTCATAACGTCAGTGCCCAGACCTCTTCAAACTGTTTTGAAAGAAGAGGAGATACTACACCATGGTAAACGTGCCCCCCCATCCCAACTTTTTTTGAGACCTGTAGCAGGCATCAAATTTTAAACGAGCTCGTTTTGTGCATAAAATTGTAAAAATTTATCAGTTCTCTATGTTCTATTCTATATTCCATTGAGAATAAAATATTGGCTTATGTGATTTGGAAGTCTTTTAGTTTTTATTTTATTCAAAAGTAAAAAACATCCAAACTTTTCCAGAATTCGGGTAGTATTTAATTTGCATACTTGCTTACTTGAATTATTTGCTATTAGCTAAATTTTACTTGAGATTTGGTATCCAACATTAGCTAGACTGCACCTGTCTTTAGAACCTTGTCTATTGGCTTAGGACAAACATTAGGCTAATTTCACTATTTAAAAAAAAAACTACAATTTCACTGCTAAGGCTGTGCTGGCGGAGGCAGGTTTAACGCGGTGGTTAAGGCATTGTACTGTACTAGTAATCGGAAAGTCTCAGGTTCAATCCCCACCAAGTTGGGCCCTTGAGAATGGCCCTTAGCTCAGCCCTCAGCTGCTCACAGGCATAAAGAGATATAAATGTACATGTACATGTTTATGTAGATATAAAAGACATGAAGACATGCATAGTCAGGTCAAGACTAAGCTCTGTACAACAAAGAACCTGGTACACACTTTGTCAAACTTGTTGGTACAAGGTACAAACTTTCATTAAAGAAAGAGAAACCCACAGTGATCACTGAAATAACTTGACATTGACTAAAAGTAATAATAATAGACCAATTAACATAGACTAATAAAAGTCAGGCATTACTTTTAAATTGTAATTCAAAAACAACAACAACAACAACAACAACAATAATAATAATAATAATAATAATAATAATAATAATAATAATAACAATAATAATAATAACTAATGAAACTGGCCTGGAAAAATTATTTGGTATCCCAAGAAAATAGTTTGACCACAGTAACAAGTTAAACTGAAGTGTGTGTGCAGTAATTATCATAACAGGTGTCTTCAATCTTGCAATCAGTCAGTCAGCCTGTTTAATTGGGGAAAAGTAGTCACTGTGCTGTTTGATATTCTGGTGTTTATCACACGGAACACGGACCAGAGAAAGCAAAGGAGAGAATTGTCTGAAGAGATCAGAAGGAATGTTAAAGGTAAAGGCTTTAAGACCATCTCCAAGCAGCTTAATATTCCTGTGATTACAGCTGCAAATAAGATTCAAAAGTTTAGGGACCATGGGAGTGTAGCTAATCTCCCTGGACACGGCCGCAGGAGTCAAATTCATGTCAAATTGAATATTATAATTATATTATACACAGTAACAAAAGAGCCAAGGAAAGCTTCCACAGAGGTTCAAGGTGAATTCCAAGGTGAAGGTACATCAGTGTCTGATCGCAGCCTCCGGCGCTGTTTGAACAAAACTGGACTTAATGCGAGACGACCCGAGAGGACTCCACCGCTGAAAGCAAATCATTAAAAAAAAACAGACGGGAATTGCATATTGAAAAGCCACAATGCTTCGGGGAGAATGTCATTTTGACTGATGAGACAAAACTGGAGCTTTTTGACGGGTCGCATCAGCTGTGTGTTCACAGATGCAAAAATTAGCTTTCAAAGAAACTGAACCTACTGTGAAAAATGTTGGTGGTTCGTTGAGGTTCTCAAGATGATTTCCTGCATCTGGCACAATATATCATGAATTTGTGAAGATGGACAGTGCAATGACATCTCAAGGTTATCAAGGCATTCTGGAGTGAAATGCACTTCTTTAGTCTAAACATTTTGGACTCTGGATTCTGAAGTGGCCTTCAATGAGCCCTTATCTAAATCCTACAGAACATCCGTGGAAAGAGTTGTAACATGGAGGCTGGATAAGGCATGCTTCAGACCTCAGACAGCTGGATAAGACAGTTTGCTCACAATGAGTGGACCAGAATACCTGTTGACAGACTAAGAAGTCTCACTGAGAGCTACAGAAATTGCTTGATTTTTGTGATTTCCTCATAAGGCTGTGCAACAAAATATTTGGTTACAAGTCCCATCATTTTTAGCCAGGCCAGTTTCATTCATGTTTTTTATTATTATTATTATTATTATTCTGTTGAAGGCAGCATGGTGGCTTAGTGTTTAGTACTGTCGCCTTGCACCTCTAGGTCTGGGTTTGATTCCCACCTTGTGTGCAGGTACTGCATGTTCCCACGCTTGGTGGGTTTCCTTCAGGTACTCCTGTTTCCTCTTACAGTCCAAAGACAAGCACATTAGGTTAACTGGTGTTCTCAATTTGTCAGAAGTTTGTGAATGTACAGTACATGAGAGTGTGTATGTGTTTGTGCCTTGAAATGGATTGGAATCTTGTTCAGGGTGTACCCTGCCTCATGCCCTAAGACTCCTGGGATAGGCTCCAGGCCCCCCGCGACCCTGTATACAGGATAAAGCCATATAGACGATGAGTAAGTGAGTGAGTATTCTGTTCAACCACGATTCAAAAGCAATATCAGAAAGCAATTTCATTAGTAGATATTTATTAAAGTATCATTTATTATTACTCTTGTCAGCTTCAAGTTATTTCAGTCACCACTGAGGGTTTTTCTTTTTTTTTTTAACGGAAGAGTGCCAACAAATTCGTCCACATTCTAGGACAGTGATGGATAAATTCTGGAAAGTCAAACTGAACAGAAGGGAAGATCTGTAGTATGCATCAGCTACCGCCGACATCATTGTGACATGTTTACCCCAGTGGTTTCGCTTGAATTCACTTCTCTGGACTCTCAGTCACTTCAGTTTCATGACACCACAAGTGTGAGTCACCAACTGGCGAAGAACTGAGGAAGCATCTCAGAAGTGGTGAAAGGTCTTCACGACTGCATAACAAGTCCAGTCCCCAGGACTCTCCGCTGAGAGAAATCTAGTGCTTTGCTCTTTGCTTACTAATTACAGTTTAAGATTTAATTAATGTGCCTGGTCTTTTCCAAATTATAAACTGTCTAGATTGGATAAACTTGTGCCAACTGTAGATTCCTCAGATTGTGTGCTTGGCAGATAAAAGGGGAACCCAACTGGCTCCGCTGTAGTGCAGTTGTAACCCGTCTCAGTGAAAGGTGAAGGTAAAGTGATGCTCAGCATGAATTTACTGTACATAGTAGTTATTTGAATTACAACTCAAACCAGTCTGACCTTTCATCTATGACCTTTATCATCAATAGTCTGGAGACTGTTGTGTGTGAAAAATCCCAAGAGAACAGTTACTGAAATGTATACAGTACATAAAAAAAAAAAGCCGGTCACCAACAACCGTGCCATCCACGGTCATAGAGACTAAGATCATACTGTCTGATATTCTCCATTCTATAATTTGACATGAACATTAAACTCCTTAACTGTAGCTATACTCCTTCTGCATGACTGACTGATTGGATAATTACATGAATCAACAGGGCCAGATGTTCTAAAGTGTGTTTAGTGTGTAAAAATACATTTAAAACAGAAAAATGTCAATGAACTATCTAAATTGATTGTGGTGTTATTTAAAGCAGACTTTATATTGTGCTTAATAATTATTACTAGTTACATTGACCCAGCACTGGGTTACACAAATGTACAATATACTGTACAGTAGGATCTCCAAAACAATTACCATTTTAGAGCAATGAGAGAAAAATGGTCATTGCTGTTCTAAAGCTTTCCTCTGTAATTATGGTTAAATAATGTACAAGGGGCGTTCAAATCAAACCAAGACTTGTGATGAAATTTCTCATGAATGAAGGCATTAAACCAAATGACATTTACAGAAGACTTCAAGCATAGTATGGTGATGAGACTCTTAGCCGCAGTAAACCATTAAACGTTTTAAAGATGGCTGTTAATCCATGAATGATGATCTCAGCCAAGGGATCTCATCGTTCCCATCAATATTCAGTGAGTGGAATGCCTGATCCTTGAAAATCCACAGATGACTTGTCACCAATTTGTGAAAGAGTTGCATCTGTCTGTGGGAACTGTACACACAATCATTCACAAACATCTCTTGCACATTACAGGAACTCAGCTGGGACTTATTGCCACATCCTCCGTACATTCCCGACCTTGCTCCAAACAATTTCCACATGTTTGGGGCATTAAAAGAGTTCCTGGGAGGCCAGTGTTTTAGACATTGTTTCAGACATAATACACTGGGTTAAATGCATTAGTGTAGCAGGGGATTATATTGTGAAATAAATGTAGTTTTTTCTCTCATGACTGTATTTTGTTATTCTGCACAAACAAAAGTCTTTTGACGAAAGTCCTTTTCATTTTTTGACTTGATTCCTCGTACATGAAACCCTTTCTAATGCTTCTAGATCAAAGATAGATATTTAAATGACCAAAGATAATAGTATCAGCTCAATAACAGTTTAGTAACTTTTTCATGAATCCAGAGTAATGCAAATCTAAAAGGTAGGGATCCTAAAACCATTTTGACACCTCCTCTTGTCAATTCTGTCTTGATAACATCAGAAGTCCATTTCTCTCCACACCGGTCACTCAGGTGTTTGCTCAGTCCCTTACTATCTCGAGACTGGACTACTGCAACTCATTTGTCTTCTGCAGCTGATCCAGAATGCGGCTGCACGACTTCAATCTCCAATCTTCCTAAGTTCTCCCACACCACATCACTATTCTGCTCCCTCCACTGGCTTCCTTCTATCTGTCTATCTGTCTATCTTACTATCCTTACCAATAAAAGGTAACAATTGTTCTGTGATCCACTTGCAGGCAGTTTGATCTCTTTCAGCAGCTGTGCATATGTGCTGCAGCATTGTATTTTCTCGAGTAAAACTCTCAGCTGTTTTTCATCAACATCTAAATTAAATCCTTGTTTACTGGGATGTGAGGATGCCTTTTGAATACCAATGTTAAAAATATACAAATGTGTTAGAAAATTATTTTGCATCTGTATCAGCCTCTATTGTAAAATAATCAACCACCAATCAAGCGAAATATTTAAAATAGTTAAAATGATCTGAATGGTTTGACAGAATGCTCTCTCTCTCATACACACTCTCAAAAGATTAGGAACAACTTTCTACATTTTATCACAATACTGGGGATTTCAAAATCATGAAATAACACATGAAATTAGATAATTATGTAACAACAACAACAACAGTCAGTTGTTATTTTAAGACAGGAAGGTCAGCCTTTCTGTTCTTGCAAGAACAGTATTGTCAAGTGCATTTGAAAAAACCAATCAAGCATGAGTTTTGTGTCTGCAAACGGTCAGAGTTGCGTATTTCAGAGTTGTACTGTAACAAACACACAACATCTCGTATCTGTAAACTGTCATGGCTGTAGATTTTGGAATCTAACTCTGACAAAACACAGAATTACACACAAATCTTTCCACAGCTTCTAGCCGTAATATTACATATTAGATATCACTCGCTCGTCTTCTATACGGTTTTATCCTGTACTCGGGGTTGCGGGGTCCTGGAGCCTACACTCTAAAAAGAAATGTTTAGACTCAACAAAAAAAATTAACGCAACATTTTGCAAACAAAGGGCATGTTTTTATTATGTTGCTCCAAATGGCTTTACCATATTATTTTAAAGCAATTGTATATGTTGTCTAGTTAATTACTATAATAATGTATACAACATTTCAAATAGCAACCATTTAAAAAAAATAAGTGGCTTCGAATAGATTTTCTTCAGGTTTCTTTTTTTTTTTGTAGGGTTTTTTTGTTTTTGGTTAATGTAATAGATTGAAAAAAAGACATTAGTTCAACCATTATTTCTGTGCAACCAACTTTTTTAAATTTTCAATTGCAGTTGAATGTGAACAAATTATATTTAAAACTTGCAAAAAGAAAAGGCAAATAAAAAACTTTCAAATTTCAACTGGTCCTCATTAGGCATAAGTAAGCATAATAAATTATGACATCACAGCAAAGTTAGGCAAATCTCCATAAATATAACAGTCAAAAGCCAAGTAGCATGTCATGGAACATTCCAAGAGACTAAGCTCTATATGGGTAAACCCACATCAGTCACTTGCAGTGGCTCAGGTTGAGCACATATATTATGCCCATCAGCAAAGCACAGCACCTTGCGATATCCTTTCCCACCAGGACTTTTGTTCCCTCCACCACAATAGCCATCCAGTGGTCAAATGCAGGGGTAGACCGGTCACCAGTGATGGCAATTTCATTACTTGTCGTTCAAGGCTGGCTTCAAACTCGTCATTGTCCTTGTAAAGCAAAAAACAAAACAAAACATTATAACATAGGTTATAGTTAGTGCAAATTCATTACTTTAGTAGAACTATTAGATATAAATTAAATGTTACTCACCATGAAATATTTGTTATATCGAGTTTGGTTGGTGTATAAGTCTGCTAACACACGATCTTACCACTGGACATGTTCTGTGGGTAGGAGGAAACTTTAAAATCAAGTTATCATGCCAACTTTTTTAAGTTAAGACAACTTAAATTTTGTTTTCAACCCATTAGCAATTAAATTTGAGTTTAAATTACATGCAAAATTAAGTTGATGTAATTACCAACGTTATTATTTGTTCAAAATTATTCAAAATAAAGTTTGCAACTTAGAAGGTTCATCTAAATCAATTAATTAGTATTTTAACTTGCATCAATGTATTAAATCAAGTATCGGTAAAAGGTCCTCCGAGTTAGTTTTTAGAGTGTATTCCAGGAGGCTTAGGGCACGAGGTGGAGTGCCAAGCCATAGTAGGGCACACACATACACACATTCATTTACACACTTTGGGTCAATCTGGGAAGGCCAATTAACCTACTGTACTCTGCTTGCCTTCAGATTGTGGAAGGAACCTGGGGGAAACCCAACAAGCACAGGGAGAACATGCAAACTTCATGAGGTGGGAATCGAACCCGTAACCTGGAGGTACAAGGCGACAGCGCTAACCACTATTGTATGTACAACATTGTTTTTTTATTTTTAAAACCCAAAACTAGGTAGGTGGTAGTTTTGGAGTTTTTTTTTTTCTTTTCTTTTCTTTACTTTTTTTCTCTGACTTCAGAGCTTCACTTGTGCATTGTGTCTAATGCCTTGTTGTGATTAAGTACCTGCTGAGGTGAATTCCTCGCATTTCTGGAGCGCTCGCGCGCACCCACGCGCTGCTCCGATTGGCTGCTCTGAGCGCGCGCTGTAGTCTGTGCAGAGATAAAAGCTCGGAGCCGGCGCGCGGTGCGGCAGTTAGTCAGTGCGCCGGATAAACACGCCGCACACAGGCGCCGTGCATGGAGACAAGGACACGCACACAGACGCCTGTGATTCGTCATAGCTTAAACCAGACGCGGCAGTAGTTCGCAGTAAGTTCTCTGAAGCTGCTCAACAGGTAGGTTATTAGATTACATGCAGAGAGATGAGCGCTGCAACTATCGTGCATCCAAACGAGACTGCACAATATATTGAGCACAATGATAGAGTCATAATAACTTCAGAAGAAGCATTTAATCATGCATAACTTTAAAAAAAAGTGCATGGTCCATTGTGTGCAATATACTGTAAATGTTTTGTTCATGTCAAAATATTCTTTTCTGTTAGTTTTGACAATTTTTTTTAAGTCGATTAAACCTTTTTGCACTATTTCTGAGAGTCATTTGTCATTGTTAATATAAACGTTGAAAAAAGTTGATAATGGTTAATAAGAAGAGATTAAGTATGAAGGCAATGCCTAATATCTAATATTACTGTTTATGTAGAAATATCAGAATAATAGAAAATGTTAGGGTTTGTCTCACAGACTGGATCCTCGAGACTCATTTATTGGTTTAAATGATGACAGAATCATAAGAACCTGATGCTATTTATTTTAAAAGGTAGATAATGCCAAAATACCAGCAAAGGCACAGAAATTAACCACTGCATGGACATTTATTTTTCTGTCTGTCTCTTTACCAGGAACTGTTTTTTTTTTGTTTGTTTGTTTTTTGTATGCTTCAGATAGTATTATCATGTTATTCCATTTCCCATTCGAACCCTTAGTCATGCCTCCAAGAACCTTTCTGTATGAAACAATTAATCAAATAAATAAATAAATAAATAAATAAATAAATAAATAATACTGTCAAAAATCAAAGCCTTAAGAATTTCTTAGCAATTAACCTTAACACTTTCTTCAAGGGCTTTCCTGGACCCATGGATAAATAAATAACAAAATAAAAATAGATTCTAAGATTGACTATTAAAAGCAAAAATATTTCAGCATGCCTTCGGTGATTTTCTGGACACTTAAACATTTAAACATCTCTTCGGAAAGCTTTTACCTTTCCATGCAACAGATGACCATCCTAAATAGTGCAACAGTAGTTAATCTGCTTGGCTCTTATTCACATTAACCATGTAGCAGTTCATTAGTTTTCGGTTGATATCCAGCTTCTAATTATTGTTGTTGCTTGCAAATCATAAAAGCATAATACATAAAATGTTAAAATATCTTCTGTGAACAAACAAAATGAAAAAAGAAAAAATGTGTGGTAGTATAAAAACGTGTTAGATATCCGTCATTGTAACACTTATTATACCGTAAGAGAAATTCTGACGCACTGCAACAAGTGCCTCCTACATCCCTCGTGGATGTTACCATACAAAATTCACAACAAAACCATTTACTTTCCACCAGTTTCCGAGCTTCTGAATAGATCACAGGAGTGTGGGAGTAACTGGAGCTAGTTTGTGTTAGTATATAACAGCATGCCAAAGTAAATAACAGAGTAGGTGTCAGATGGACGTGCTGTTGTTGGACAGTGTTTGAGATACTTAAATGTAAAAGAATCGTGGCCTGTCAATGAACCAATAATGCAACCATCATCTTCTATGACTGAATTTTAAGCTATTTCCCTTTTGTGTGTATGCAGGGTTTGTTTCCACTTACCATCCTTCTCAAGAGAATATGTGGCTCCTGGAGAAGATCCGTGGCTCTGTTGAAGGCAACGTGCTCCGTCATCGCGACTCTGGGGACAACCAGTCCAAAGGGCCGACCCACAGCAATGTCCTCACGCCTGATAAGATTCCCGACTTCTTTATCCCACCCAAGCTGGTGTGCTGTCCAGCAGAGGCCGATACTCCAGAGATGAAGCCCAAGAATGGGCTCCATCCCTCCGCATCTGAGCAGACCATCTGCTGCAAGACGCCTCAGGGTGGCTCACGTAGTCCGCGCCTCATCTGCAAACTCACTGGGGACACCAAGAACCTGCTCAAGGTTGCCAACCGACACATTATCCAGATCGAGAGTGCTGATGACTTAGCAGCAGGTGATGTTGGCGATCTCACTACCAACGCTGACCCTCAGTCCCAAACAGCCATGTCCTTGCCCTATGTACCCAAAGCACAGACTTCTTATGGCTTTACAACGTTGATGGAGAGCCCTCACACACGGCGCAAGGAGTCACTTTTTCACAGCGACCCCACCAGTCCGCTGACATCCCCAAATACTCAGCGCAAGACGCAGAGTAACAGCAACCACCTCAACCCAGGTGACTGCAATACCTCACACTCCAACCCATATCGCTACTTCAGTGGAGGCGAAAGTGACACATGCTCCTCAGCGGAGTCATCACCGTTCAGCTCACCCTTGCTTTCAAGGTCGGCCTCGCTTCTCAGAATGTTCACCCATGAGACCCAGGCCAAAGTGTCGCGTGCTAAGCGTTCGTTTGCCCGCCACAGCTCTCTTTCAACAGATGACTGCAGCTCAGTGGAGAATAGCCCGAGCATCCCGCGGCGCTTCAGATGTCCACCGTCACCCGCATTTGGAGGCCGCAAAGCAGGTGCCAATGTTGAACGCCTCACCCAACACACCGTCAAACTGCACAAAGGGGGGACACTGCGTATGTGCACAGACTACGACACAGAGGCGGCACGGCTCCGGGTGCGCGTACTTGCTGCTGAAGACCTTTACGACAGGCAGGTCGATTTAAAGAGCATCAACTGCTGTGTGGCTCTCTACCTAAACCCGGGCAAGCTTCAGAAGCAGAGAAGCAACATCATCAAAAATAGCCGCAATCCCGTCTTCAATGAGGATTTCTTCTTTGATTCCTTGCCTGCTGCACAGGTCAAGAACCTGGCGATAAAGATGAAGGTGGTAAACAAAGGCACCAGTCTGAAACGGGACACGCTTCTTGGGGAGAGGGAGGTGCCCCTTAAAGATCTGTTACCTGGCTTTTAGGGCCATGTACAAAAGACTCCATGGAAAAGGAACTACAGTCTGCTGGACTTAATCCAGAGTAAACAAAGTGTTCACTATAGTGTTGTTTTTTCCTTCTTCTTGCTGCAAGAGGTGACCTTTCCAGTTTGAAGACTGAGAGAGTGTTATTGACAAGAGTTCTGTTTGTGCACATTTTCTGTGTGTATGTACGTATGTATGCACAGGGTGTGTCAGTATTTGTACTGTACATAAAACTCGCTGTAAGTGTCCTTTCAGAAGTGTGTGTGTGTGTGTGTGTGTGTGTGTGTGTGGTTCACTTTGGCAACCCAGGTCTGTAGAAGCCAGCTAACATCTGAACAGCTGGTGATACAGCTGCTCTGCACTGTGCACATGTACAAAGAGGCTTTGAAGTGCCACAATGGCAAATGCAAATGCATGCTTCATATCTGGTTTGAAGTTCTAAACTTGTAAGCGTGACGAAGACTTTTGTATTGCCTATCAACGTACTGCCAGCCTTCCCCTGTATGCCTTTTCCTCCCTCAACCTTATCACTGAAGCATGTGAGTGATCTTCTTGTTGAATGCTTCTTCTGTATAAGCCCTTTGGCTCTTTGTTATAATACTGATTATTTTCACTGAATTCTTTTTGTGGGACGAAATTCACCCTCCAGCCTTACAACCGAGACAAGCTGCACGTGACGACTGATACACCGCAAAAACAGGAAGCTATTAATTGGATTATCTGTACAACACTAAGCACCTGCTGCTGTATATAACCGCATATCCATGTTGTACATGTGTATGATGGACCTACAATATCCTTGAGTATTTGCACAAATGTCTTGGCATGTTCGTTGAAAGTTCTATGTACAGCTGAGACAAACTTGCACAGATGAATGCATACGCTTTTTTCGTACCACTTGTCGAACACACTGGCTGTAAAAGAACCGCTAACGGTTAACAGTTGTATAAAACGGTGTCGATATTTACGTTACTGTTTCATGGGGTTGGGATTTATACTTTCTTCAGTCGAGCCACTTATAATTCCTTATTATAATATATTATAATAATATAATAGCATCAGTGTAATGAGCCAAAAATGCCCACAGGTCCTTGTAAGCCTTATTTTTCATTTACAGGGCCTTGAGAGCTCTGCAATCTAATTAGCATTTAGAAGTCTCCGCAGTATAGGACAAATGAAAGCTAAGGCTTTCCTAGTTCCTAGACTTCATGGTCATCCAGTAGAGAAGAGCATTTCTGGGCTGTTTACATGTTCATTTACTCTTTCTTAAATTGAAAACCTACAAATATTTTGAACTTGCTAATTGTAACTGCAATGAGTGTCTTTGGATCTTGGCAAGAGACAGAGAGAGAGAGAGAGAGAGAGAAGTCATTCACTGTATTTGACATAAAGCTCAATAATTACACTCTATAGAACGTTGAGCGACCAGACCATTTAAAATCCATTTCCTTGGTTTTCTGCTGAAACAATTCCTGCATCGATGGAACGAATCATTCATGTCTAACTCTATTTCGAGCACTCATTCGCAACAGTCAAATTGCAGGTATTAGATTCCCTATTAGCTTTACTTCAATGACAGTGCCTGCGATTCTCTATATGAACGGTAGAAGTACAATTACACGAGGGGGAATGACTTCTGACTGCCTGAAATCTCTCAAATTAAAATGGCTGAAAGAAGGCCCCGAGCTCTGATGGAAGTGAAAGGACTGCGCGCATTCAATTGATATTCATTTCAGTATCCGTGTTTCTGTAGATGAGATTAAACTGTCTAGCGCTTATGTTTCGAGCCGAATATAAAATATGAAGTGCCTATCCACTGAACTTGATGCCTGTCCTTCTGTCTGTCGAGACGTAGACCTCTGTGTGCGACCTTCGTCCTCCCTTATTACAGTGTGCAGATGCGTTATCGAGACGACCTTTATTTACCAATAGACGTACTGTAATATTGTAGCTCCGAGTTATATCGTGTGCGTGTTTCTATATTTTCTGACCCTGAAGGTGGATATTGTTGGTTTTGAGTGGATGCGTTCGTCATTGTGGGCTTTTCTTATTTATTACACCAAGCCGAGATTCCAACAGTGACTTTTTTTTCTTCCTCGTCCAGGTCTTATTTTTATTTATTTTTTTCGTGAAACTGTTTCCCTTTTACTTCTCCTTTTCAATTTTACTTTGGTCATCCAAATCCAAAGTGAAACATGCTATTGACCTGTCTATTTTGGTTCCTCGTTCAATAAAAGTTGTGTAGATGGTGAAAATTTCTCGCCCCCCCTTTTTTTTCACCTACACTCTCTGAAAAGTATTCATGTATTGCAGCAGTATTCATAGCCTCTGATGTAGACATTTAAAGCATTTTCATAAACTGATATTAAGAGTGAGCATGGCTTATTGTAAATTCAGTAAATGTGATTAATATATTATAAATGCATATTATGTAAATGAATTCTTAAAATTTTTTATTCATATTGTGTAGATAAGTAAAGTTAAATGCATATTGTGTTTTCTACACAGAAAATCATAACTTTGGTGATATCTATTAGCTAACATTCTGCTGCCTTTGAAGTAAAATTTCACACTGAAACATCTTACATATACAGAATATTAAAATATTTGAGCTGTGTATAGTATTTCCGGTGCACTCTGTTACAGCAAAGGCTCAGCTACATCTGGAAACAATAAAAAAGGTTTAATAAATTAGCGGCGTTCAGGTCAAACCTGGACTTTTGATTGAACACAATAGATTTAACCCATCATTTCACTAGCGCTTCCATAGCATCAAGGTATCACCAGAGCCACACGATTAAACTGCATTCTTCATGTCTGACACGCTGGCTTCCCAGGAACTCCTTAATAAGAGAAACGTGAAAAATCGTGTTTAACAAAGTCAGGACTGTACGGCGGGATGTGGCATTAACTCCCTGCCTAGTTCCTGTAATGTGCAGTTGGTGTGTGCTTGAAGTGCTGTGCTTGAAATCGCCTGTAAATGTCAATTGGTTTTACACCTTCATTTATGAGAAATTTCGTCACAAGTCCCAGGTCGACTTGACCACACCTCATACGATGCCACTATTGACAGCATTAACATGAAATTTAAAATTGGTCTGTTTGAGCAGAGAGTCCGGGTGAGGCGGTGAGACAGCTGTATAGATTAAAGGGCTAATTAAGTGCCGCTGCAACACTATCTTCATAGATGAAGCAAGAAAAAACTGTCCAGATCCATTAACCAAGCTTAAACTGACCAAAAGGCCGATGAAAGCAGTGCGAACTAAAGACATAGAATTTCAGTACCAAATAAATGAGTATGCAAGTTGTTCATGGTGGATTTTTCAGTTTTAAATGTAGTACATGGTATGAATAAGGTTTCAATTAAAATGTAAGAAAGCAAAAGACTGAAACTGGCGCTAGCTATAATGGACATAAATTTAACAGTTAAATACATCAATTTTAATTGTTAATGCTACCTTTAAAATCATTTCATTGACTGATAAATAAGGCTATCAATACCTTATTCATCACTGTTATACACACAGTATCTGAAGTTAATTTTGGCTGGATCTCCCCAGCATGCTCTTGTGGCAAACAGTGGCTAGCTAACTACGTGGCTAGGTCAACAACTCATCAACTAATTAAGACAGACTAAATGAACCACAGCACAGATGTCTCACTCCCACTCACAGCCTTATCACATGCATGTGTTTCATTACAGATCAAAATAGCACTTGGCAACACACAGAGATGAGAACAACACATTTTAGCTCATGTGTCCAGGTGCAGCCCTGACTAGCATGTAGCCTGTCAGATGACTAGCAAAGATCCCGCTTCTCATCAATGTCATAGAGACAGTTCAAGATAGTATGAAAATGCTCTGGTTTCCAGTGTATTATTCTTCCCAATAGCACCTAAAAAGTGCTATTGTTTTTAAATAGATGCAACAAAACTCTAAATTTACCTCAGCATCCTAGCTCCTCTATATAAATAAAAGAAAGGTTTGGTCTGTACATTGGTCAGAATGACTTTTTCTGTCTGTATGTCTGTTCAGTCACACAAAACTCCCTGAACAGAATTTAATTGAACTTTGCCTGAAGTTACACCTGCACCATAAATGAAATCAAAATATTGAGTAGAACTAAGGTTTAGACCAGTTATGTACCTGTTGGATGAAGCGCCTAAAATGTATTTCAGTCGGCCTGGTCTGGTCTAGAGCGCCACCTACGGAGATGCACTTTGTTTATATAACAAATGCACTTTGTTTATATTTTAAAGATTTCACATTTCATATACTGACCCCAAACCAGTCTCTGAAAAATTTCTGTATGTCTGTCTGTCCGTCTGTCCAGCCAGATTATGTCATACAGTAGCATCACACAAAACTGGCTGGACGGAATTAAATGAAATGTTTGCAGTCGAAGTTTAATCTGCACCATAAGTGCAAATCAAAATGTTGAGTAAAATCGATGTTATAAACAGTTACGTTCCGGATTTTATAATCTACTTTAAAATAAGCTACTAATAAGCTACTTACTCAATGTAAACAAACACTGCACCAATAGATATTAATTAGAAAATCTAAACTGAATATGTTTGCAGGTATAAGTTAATATTTTCACCTCTGAAATACTGTAAAAGTGCTGAAGTAGTATAAGTGAATTTTAACGCGCTAGAGTACATAGAGTTCTATGATTAACAATCAAGGAGAATATTCGGCTGACAACACAAGAAGTACAAGTTAGCGAAACATAGGCGTAAACATAAACTTTTCTATAGCTTCTCCATTGATTGTACTAAGATGAAATGACAGTATATTCAGAATTTTCCCATGAACTAAGTACATTCTGTGCAATGTCCTACGATTTTGCCACTAATCCAGTGGAAACCAATGCCATATAATGTTTTCACACCAAACAAAATTAAGGGGTTCATCTTTGTTGAAGGCAGACATGAACCTAAAATAATATCACTGATATTAAAGCTGATCAGCTTATTTTTAGCTTCAACCTTTTAACTATTTCTTTTCTATTTGAACTCTTTTCCCATCAATGATGGGAACTAATGCTAACACTAGTAATAAATAAACTAGTAATGTTGCTTACATTGATGGAAAGAAATCCAAAAACTAATATGATCCGGTAAATTAAGTATAGGTACAGTAAGTAGAATAAAATCGTGTTACATTTGGTATAATTTATTTAGTATATTTTTTTAGCTTAAGAAAAACAAGTTCTGGAAATGAGGCTTCCTGGAATAAATAATTAGCTCCTAAAAACATGTACAAATGTACAATGTATTATCTGTATGTACCGTAAATTACCCATATTTACTGTAATAACACTTTAACATAAGTAAAAGAGACTTGTATATGAGTGCATAAACATTACACTTGTACATAATACATTAAGGACTCAGGGTTCGTCTGGGGTTTCCATGGTAACAAAGGCTAATATGTATAGTCCAGTTTGGCATCCAGTTGGTAATATAGTAGGCATTTTGTAGCCTGCTTTAAACAGATCTTCTCTGTAACATGGCAGGACCTAACATGCTTGAGGGCAAAACAATTCTTCTTCCCATGAAACCTGCAATATATCTTCGAAACCAGCAGTGACACAGATTTACTAAGGGTTTGCTGGAGAGTAATAACTTTCTTACACAGTGCTTCCTGTACTCAGACCCACGGTCATGGGTTTCAATCTCCATGTTCTCCCTGTGCTTGGTGGGTTTCCTCCAAGTACTCCAGTTTCCTCCCACAGTCCAAATACATGCTGATTAGGCTAATTGATATTTCCAAATTGCTTGTAGTGCGAGTTGTGTCCTGTCATGGACTGGCACACCATATCCTGGGTGTACCCTGCCTTGTGCCCTGAGCCTCCAACAACCACGTACAGGACAAATGGTATAGAAAGCGTGAACAATTAACCTGGTTCGTGCTGTGATCACAATGTAGCTCAAAGTGAGATCCGCAACTACTGCTGTACTGCTATTCAGCACATTATTCATTAGTTGTTAACATTTTTTCATTTGGACATGGACTAGCTGTGAGCAAAAAGGTTAAATGCAACAGTATATCAGTGGGAATAACCGAAATATACATATCCATGCCCATATCCATAGGGAACATGTCAGATGTGACAGTGTCAATAGAACAAGAACTCACTGAGACGATATAGACCCCTAAGATCAACCAGACTTAAACTGGAACCCATTCTCATCTGGATGACATCAGTAACATTAAGTAACCAGATTAAGTAACCAAATCCAACAACCAGATTTTATCTTCAGTAGAATGAGGTTAATAATAAACTTCTAAACACATAGCAGGCCAAAATCTAGTTGTGTACACTGTAGTGGTATTTTAAGCAAATTTTTAAGCACCTTTCTTGTATTGTTAAAATTCTGGTTTGATAATTTGGCCATTTAATGCATTCACCTAATTTGTCTTGAAAAAAATTATTTTAATGTAACAATTCTAAATCGTTATGATTCGAAATGTTGTGAAGAGATCGAAAAACTACTGATCCTGGTAACTTTGACTCTTCCAAACCAAATGGCAAATGTTGCTATAGCAACTCAGGCACCATTGTCTTACGATGACAAGGATAAATATTGGGTTGAACTAGTTAAGTATGGAATATTGTTTCAGATTTGAGGCACAATCAGATAAGGAGGAATTGACTTACAGAGCTGTCAAATGATCAGTACTTATAGCGCAGGATTCCAGAAGGTTTCCCATATGGTTGCCTTCAGGCTCTGACCCGTCTGTGATTACTCATCTAGTATTTCTCTTCTCTGGGGGATTTCTTCTTCAAGAACGTTCTGTACTATTCTCTTTGTGATGTGCATTTTACAGTACCTTGTACTAGCAGAAAAGCTTCAAGAAATCAAAAGATGACAGCTTTATTTCATCTTCGCCGTTTTAACTTTAAAATTTAATATGTCTGACCCAAGGTGAGAAATGAATATTAATGAAGGTGAAATTTGTTTTCAAGGTCTGCTAGTCATTTCACTGATACTGTTATAGTCCTAAAGATACCCCTTACTCGAATTCTAAATGTAAAAGTCATCATATAATCACATAAATAATAGCATGTTGTTCTGAATTAACATAGTGCTCTAGTTTTGCGCTATAGCCAGTAGTGTGCAGTAGGTGAAATTTATTAATTGTTTTAAATTTTAAATGAAATGTATTAAATGTATTCAATTTTGGCAACAACAACAAAAAAAACTATTGCTAAATCCCTTATTTTTCTGATTCTTTGAGAAAACTGAGAAAGTTTTAATCCTACACCTTGTTTTAAAGCACTACAACATTATCCAAGGTGGTTACTCCAGCTATGCATTTTTAAATTTTTTTATTTATTTATTTTTTGCTAGAAAACCGCACATCTGGACAAGTTATTTTTAGGGATAACAGGGAAATCCTGGGTTTCCTCCGGGTACTCCGGTTTCCTCCCACAGTCCAAAGACTTGCAGATTAGGCTAACTGGCATTCCCAAATTGCCCATAGTGTGAGACTGTGTATGTATGTGACCTGCTATGAATTGGCACCTGGTCCAGGGTGCACCCCATGCCCTAAAGCTTCCTGGAATAGGCTCCAGGCCCCCTGCGACCCTGAAAACGGGATAAAGCGATATAGACGATGAGGATGAGTGAGTGAGTGAGGGAAATCCTGTTGTCAAAATGGGATCTTCATTTAAACATTCTACAAATAGGATTACAATGTTTTTTTTTCTGAGGCCCTCCTTGTAAACAAATTCACAGTGGCCATATCTCACAAATACACTGGGCCACCACCACACTGATACAATATGACATGACACACTTTTGAACTTGGAACCAAAACGGAACTTATTGAAGCTGGAATATGAAAATGTCCATAACTCAAATCAACTTTATCAAAAATACCTGATTTAATGTGAGGGGTTGCTAATGTCATCACATGCTAATTGGTCGAGCACAGCTAGCAACTACCAACATAACAAATCTTACAGTATATGTAACATATAACAAGTTTATGTACTCTTGTTACAATAACAGTGTACTGTACATGGTTCACTATCACCATGCTCTAGTGAAGCAACCTAGACTAGCTCACCAGACCTTTTGGTATTTTGTAGTATAACAGCTTGACTCTGGGTGCACCACAGACACACATACTGTACATGAAGTGAGGGTCTTCACTAAAATGGGGTATTTTATTTCATAGTAAAAGGAAATGTTTAGAAGAGGAACAGGGAATTAGGAAGAGGAAAAGCAAGAAATGAAATGAAGAAAAAGTGGGCGATTTTAAATGTGGGTCAGGAGCACTGTCCAGCGGGCATGATGGCAGGAAGCTGGTCAGATGTGGCAGCAGCAGGTTGAAGGGGTGGACATGAAAAAGATGTCAATTATTACCCACTTTGAAAGCCAAGGTGCCAATCACAGTTTGATTAATAGAAGTACAGGTTTCTTAAAAAAAAAAAAAAAAAACATTTGCACTATTCAAATGTTTTACTGCAGCTAAGGGTTTGATCACTGTACTCTGCTTGACATCTGCTGTAAATATTCATTTGCAAGCCATTTCATTACAAGTCTTGGATTGACTTGAACGTACCTTGTATATAAATAACATAAATGCTCGACAACCTTTATTCGGTAATAAGATATCGGCCATGCGATGGATAAAATATAGCAAAAACTGTACAAAGTATTATAGCCAAATAGTCTGCTTTGATGTGGAACAGCATGGGAACTGTATCAAAATGAAAAGCAGACACGGTAATCATTTGCTGTGTCCCTCTATTCAGCATGGAGTGGCGAGTGGTGCAGCTTTGGATGTCTGGTTTGATTGGTGTGTGTGTCCACTACTGAGAAGCCTTTGAGACGGTAGATGAAAGACTTTGCTTTGATTGCATGGTTCAGTGAATTTCCCGGGTCAAAATGCTTCGGTTTTAAACCCCGGTTTATGAATGCAATAAACTTTCCAAACCTTGTTTATATTCTTCTCACTTTCTTATTTTTGTTAAGCAGATCAGAGTGTTGCATCATTTGCAAATTTTCCTCTAGAGAGTCTGCTCAGATCAGGAAGCAGAACATAATTAGGTGCTACAAAATATGCATTCAAATACTGTTTAGGATGGACTTATTTGCTTTGTTTGTTTTTTAGCTGATTATTTAGTCAGTTATATACAGTACACACAGTTTCACTATAAGTTTGAACTTCGATATAAGTTTCACTTTTTATTTCATGTATTATGCCCGATGGCTGTGTGTGCATATGGAAGTAATGATACCGAGGACACAATAAGAGCGCAAGTGTGACGTTTTTTTTCTTCTCCTTTTTTTCTACAGCCTAGTCAGTAAGCAATCTTTAAACATGCGTTTGTGATGCTGCCATAGCAACATGCAAAACTAGTTGTGACTGTTTTATTTCCAATTTGGCCTCACCAAACTCTCTAAATTGGCACCTTAGGAAAGGATTGTGGCACAGCAACACGATCTTGTCTTTGCAAAATGAAGAGTTATCAAGGGATACAGTTTCTTTCACAAAGGTGTCCAATGAAAAGACAATGGTGCATTTTTATGAAAACATTGCCTGCCTTCGAAAAAAAAAAAAACATAAATATTTCAATAGAAGAGTAGTTTAATTCCCTAGAAACTCTGTGTGGAAGCTTCCACAATCATTTTCCTGTTGTTTTCTCACTTTCTCTTACAAAGCCACGCAGGTTCATGTTTTTACTGATTTACACAAAATATAGTTGTGTGTGGGAGGCCAGTACTGGGAAGTGTGTTTCTCCACGTTTCTTATTCTGTCAGCTATGTGTGTGTTGTTGAGGTCAGTCCATGGAATGAATCAGGTCTGCTCGACTAAAATACACAGTGTGAGAAAGATGATTATATTCAGCCTGACACACCACCTTCATTTTTACTCTATTTCAGTTTTCATCATATGAGTGTCATCTAATCAGGGACTTTTGAACGATCTGGTTGGGGGGTTAAACAGGTGTGAATCAAAAACCATCTGGAGGTCCAACATAGTTAGGTTGGTACTGTACCTTCAGTCTGGATGGGTTCCCCAAGGATAGTTCCACAAGGATGTATGCTCAGTCCGATGCCTTTCTAATTAAAATAAATGTTCACAAAACGTGATTATTTATTTACTTACTTGTTTGTTTTTTTGTTTATTATTTTACAGCAACAATATGCATGTGCCACATTTTCATTACTACATCAGCAGCTAATTTACAGGGACTTGTATATTAGTCCATAATGGTCCCAAGTGCAATTCTAAATCCACAGTGTATAATTAACACAGAAATGGTATTAAGCAAAAAAGTAACACAAGATGAAAAATGTCCTTTTTAATAAATATGATTATTTAACATTTATGGAAAGAGTCTCCAGTGTCAGCACAGTATGTACAGGACTGGGGCATTCAAGTCAAATCGGGACCTGCTATAAAATATTCACGAATAAAGACTTAAAACAGATTGCCATAAACAGAAAACTTCAAGAACAATACGGAGATGAGACAATTTACCACAGTAACACGTTTGAATGGTGCAAACATTGTAAAGAATGCCATACTACCATAAATGACAATCCCAGCTGTAATGGCTTGGAGCCCACTGTAATCGTTCCCATGAACATTCAGAGAGTAGAACACACTTGATCCTTTAAAATCAACCAACAATCTGTTTTCGCTCCAAACCAATTTTTACATGTTTGAGATGTTAAAGGAGTTCCTGGGAGGCCAGCATTTCGGAGTCCGATCGTGGCTCTGGTGTCCTGAGAAAACTTTCCATGTTGATGGTATCCAAGCACTAGTGAAACGCTGGGATAAGTGCATTAGTGTAGCAGGGGATTATATAGAGAAATAAAAGTGATTCTGTTATTCTGCACAATCAGAAGTCCCGGTTTGATTTGAACACCCCTTGTATAACTACTACCACAGCACCACATTATTTATTGTTTTCCTATAACATCATTATTCCTCACGTACACCCCTATTAAACATATTGGAACATGGTCAGGTTTAATATGGAGGTTTAATGAAAATGTTTTAACATCCCAGACAGAAAATGCCTCAAGGCAGATGTGATGTTAAAATCAATACAATAGCAATTAGTGCTTGTAATATTGATTGAGACTGGTTACTCCTATCTTATTTAAGTTAACTAAGCTCATGTGGCTTCAGATCAATTTAAATCATTATGTATGTTTTATTTTTAATAAAAATGAGATTCCGAATAGATCTCTTTCTACTAAAAATTCAGATGTTATTATTAAAGTTCATATTTCTGAAACAAAAAAGGATGTGAGAAGTGTTACTTTTGAATAACACTTCTCTTGTGCTTTTTTTTTTTTTTAAAGAAGTTTTTTTTAATTACTTTCAGAAAGCCTGATAGTTTATACATAATTGCTTAATTATTATATACTGGCTGTAATTCTCAGTAAGCAATATAAATACATGCTTGTTGAATACTATCTGTTAAAATTCTTTACGATTAACATTTTAAGTACAATAAGGATTTAAAAGAAGTGTAAGGGAGAGAATTATGACATGTGAAATTAAGTTCTTTAAACACCATGATTTTCCCCCCCTCCTTTTGCCCTTTCAAAAGTCATTTAAACTTGAAATTAGAGGAAGTTTAATTACTGAGGTTCTCTATAAAGCTTATACCCCACACTTCGGTAAATATGGTTTGTTAGGAATAGATTTATTCCCTGTTTTTTTTTTAGGGCTGAATCGTGACTTCTTGGGAGAATTTTTTGTCTCCCTTGTGAAATTTCTCACTTCACATGATAAGTTAATCTGAACAAAGTAAAAAAAAAAGGTACTGAAATCTTTTTAACTCTAGGGACGATCTTAAAGGAACGGTTTATCCTGTGGAACACCTTGCTTGAGCTGTGAGAAAGAAATAAGTAGGTCTTAGAACTAAGCCTCTGATAAGACCCGAGAGAAGGCCAATTTGTCTGAAAGAAGGCGCCTTTCGCAAACACCAAGTTGTTAGCAACAAAACTGTCCGCTAAGTTTGTGGATTTAATATAATAAGAGCTGGCTGGAATTTATGGAAAAATGAAGCGGGACTCCGTTTTGTTGTTGTTGTTGTCATGGCAACATGCAGAAGTAAACACCTGCGAATACTCATTAGAAGGTGGCGGGGCGCTGAACAGGAAATACTTTAATTAGAGACAAAAACGGGCGAGTCGAAAGGACTAAGCGCTGTGTTACTTCAACCCCAATTAATGCACACACCATCTATCCACCAGAATTAGCTCCTAGCTCAAAATTCCCCTCATTGCCTAGAGAGAAAGTCATTTCACTGTGCAGATGACTGCCTTTTCTGCACAAGCTTCACTGCTAAGTGCTTGTCTGTGCTGATTGTGGGTTAGTGTGTAGCCATGGATTTCAGTTTGCATTGCGAGCTCTGGATACGCACACCCACAATCACAGCAACGATAACAATATGTTCCCATTTTCACACTAGGTATTATCATTTACTATAGCCTATCGGAAGAGCATGTCGTTTCCCATACCATCATGTGAATATGGACTTTTGACCATTGTTGACTGGTTATACAAAAACAAAAATAATCCACCTTGAATAATCTTACGCATATCACAAAAATAAAATCTTTTGTGTTATTTTGACTTTTGTCCCCAAAATCTTGATGAGTCCCGGTACAAACTGCGCTACACGCACTCAATTCAATTTAGTTTTGTTTATGTAGTGATTTAAGTGACATGGGACATTTTCATATACAGCGGAACCTCTGTGAATGAATCTAATTCGTCCTGTAGGTGAGTTCTTAAAGTGAAAATTTGCATCACGAATGATCAAATTTTCCCGCTGATTGAAAACATTGAAAATGAAATGTACAAACAGGTTTTTCACGTCTCCCAGACCAGTGTTCGGTTCGGTTCGGTTCATTCTCCGAAAATCCTTTGTATGCCGATGCAAATTTCTTTAAAAGATCTTTACATTTCTTAAAGCAAAAATGTGTAAAATGTGTAATGGAGGGCATTCATATGCCAATATTCCAATGTACAGAAATATGAGGGGCGTTCAAGTCAAACCAGGACTTCTGATGAAATTTCTCATTGAAGAAGTCAAAAAACTGATTAAAATCTACAGAAAACTTCACATACAATACGGTGATCAGACTCTTAGCTGCAGTAAAACATTTGAATGCAAGTATTTCAAAGAAGGCCGTATGTCCGTGAATGACGATCTAGAGCAAGGTGTCTCTGCGCCCACTGCAATCATCTCACCATTTTCAACATTCAATGAGTGTAACAAGTGATCCTACATTGGAAGAGATGCGCACAATCATTCACAAACAGCAACTTGCACATTACAGGAACTCGTCTGGGAATTATTGCAACATCCCTCTGTACAGTCCTGACTTGGCTTCAAGCCATTTCCACATGTTTGGACCATTCCGATCATGGCTCCCACATAATGAAAAAAACGTTCTACCTTGATGGTATCCAAACACACAAGTGAAATGCTGGGATAAGTGCATTAGTGTAGCAGGGGATTATCAAAAGTCCCAGTTTGACATGAACGACCCTTGAATATAAACTCTGGATTGAATTAAAAAATTGACGGTGCGAGAAAGTGGACCGGATTCGAAAAGGGGGAATTCGTGCTCATCTGAGTGACACAAAAATTGAGACTATAAAGAAATCCAATTTATAGCTGTGTGCTTAAAATTTGCATTTTTATAAGCAGGGAAATTCATTAGAGTTTTAACATAAAGCCTACGTACATTATGCTGTAGAAGGTATCAGCTGTTGAACGATAAAGACATGAGCGCAAAACTGTGCAAAGCTATTGTGGCACTTTGGGGGAGTCCTAAGCCATCAAAGGAAAATTGTTCATATCAGTTGCAGTCCAAAGGCATTTTCATGGTTTCTGAGTGTATTTTTCGGCTGTCTCTATAGGGCCATCTTCAGCAACAGCGAGTGACTTCTAAGTGGTTAGAACTCCAACCAGAAGTACTGTAGGGCAAAAGGACAGGCAGGTCAGGAGAGAAGAAGGAATCAGATCACTGGTATCTCATGAAGAGCAGTGTTGTGTGTTTTTGCGCATGAATTACTATTATATGTACATTTCGTTTTGTTTCATTGTCATATCTCTACCTTTCAAGTCACTCCTGAGTAGTCTGTGTATTTTATGTCTGATCTTTCCTTGTCTTGGCATACTGTAATGCCTTATCATACACCAGGGTTATTAAAGGTCCCTATTTTACTATTTCTTTCACCTGCTTCCCCTGAAGTGTGTCTGTGGACGGTTCAGCTGAAATACTCCTCAGACCCCCTTTATTTCACCCCTCCACCAAATATGCCATTTCAGTGTCTAAATGAGGTGTAAATGAGGTACTGCTGAGCTATGAGGGAGGGTATCTTATATTCGATTAGATTAGATTCAACTTTATTGTCATTGCACATGTAAGTACAAGGTGACGAAATACAATTAGCATTTAACTAGAAGTGCATTTTCGCAGTGCAGAAAAATTGGCATATATAAAAAGTGCATTATAAGGTGAGGGGGGTAAATCAATGAATCCAATATTTAATTGTTCTTGTCTGCGGTAGGAAAGGAAAGGAAAAAAAAAAAGCGAAAAACGCAAAAAAGTTGAGACGCTGAATCTTGCATTGTGCCCGCACCGCCACCTTGGTCTAATTTAACATATGAGGTCACAATGGGGGAAATATTTAATTGGTTTGTTTAAGGCTCGTCCAATAAATTGGAAAGGACAGATCAATAAGCAGGGGTTTTTATTTGTGTTTTTTTTGTCTGTACATCCAGACTGGAGACTCGTCTGAATGTCTAAAAATGATTATGAATTATACTTATTTTATGTTGCCTGGATGTGTTATGACCAGGAACTGTGAAGCTTTTGGATTTGCCAGTACGTCTGGTTTACTCACTTTTCACGTTGCACTTTACATCCTTGACACCATAACTAAAACCTTTCATAACAGCATCTAATGACGATTTAAAAGTAAAGCTTTAAAAATACAATCTTTTCATCTTTGTTTGTGTATTATCACAAAATGAAGAAGGGACGAAACAAAAACAATTTTTTGGAGTTAAGATCAGGGCAAGGTTTTGAGGAAATGGATGGCGTTTCTCGGAATGTGCCTTAAGTGTGTGATCGCCAGGGTCTTGATCGAGTACACCCTGCACTTACAATGAGTGACTCGTCCGCTCAGACGGGCGATGAATCAACCTGACGAACACACATGAACGTCCTCCCTCACAGCACTTCTGTTCGCAGCGTGCATCATGCGGACCCTAAAATTGCTCTTTTCCTCTGAGTACAGTATGCTGTCTGCCAGTGTCATAGCTGTTCTTCTGAAAAACAACATTTCTGCAAGACGTTCTGATAAAACCAGGACATATTAGATTCATTTCACAGTTTTCACTGAAAAAAGTATTAGCAAATCCATTAGCAAGTTCCTCCAATATTCTAGGATATTGAATTCAAAATTCATTTATACTAGAGTTCAACAAACAAAGGTAAGCTTGTGTACTGTAATTAGTAGGGGGGAAAAAATTAAGGTGGGTGTGTTAGAGCTGGACAGAATAGTACCACCCTAAAGTCGATTCTTTTTTTTTTTTTTCTTTTTCTTTTCAATAAATGCATATGTTTTATTTTACTTATATCACAGCAATATGAACATTTATTTATTTCATTGTTTGTTTATCTCTCATAGTTGCATTATTATATTATGGACTAGCCATGCTTATTTTAGGAATCAGCTAAAACACAGTATTTTTATGTTAACCATATAAGCCAGGAAATATGTGTGCCAATGAAGCTAAATCTGACGTTTATGCAAGATGAACGTGATGACTCTTGATTCTCTAAAAGTTTCAAGTTGCTTCAGCCATTTTGGAGAGATGATTTTATATGTGCCCCAAAAATGTGCCATTTTTCAGTGTGATACTGTCTCGCTTCAAACAATAATAATTTAAAATGCCAATTATTCATATTTCTTATGTATTGATACTAAAATTGGTGTAAGAAGCTTTGAAGAATTGTTGCTTAAATTAAAAAATCTGTTAATAATTGTCCATAATCATGTCAAATTCATGTAGAAATATCTTGGTCATTTAAGAATAATACGCTTTTTCAGGTTTATGTCTTTTCGTGTGAAACCTAAATTGAAATTATATTTAGCAAATGTGTTTCTTTTCATATGATAAAAATGTAAATGTGTATGCATATTACAAAAATATATACATTAAGTATGAAGTAAAATGAAGATCGTAAGGATGGAGAAAAGAAGCATTAAGTATTATGATGTTATGCGGTCCTGTCTGAAAATTCACTTTTTCACCTAGGTGAGACAATTTTAGGACCAAATAAGATGTTTTGGCTGAAAGATTAACACCAGTGTTCCCTCAACAGCTTCCATTGTTTTTAAGCAAATGTACTATAGCTTTTTATGTCATAGAGAAACAGCAACCAGAAAAGCTGTCCATCCTGAAGACTCTGTTGTGTCCAAAAAACAAATATAACCAGCTTTGACACTTTTTGTGGTCTTGACATTGCAGCAATGTTATTTGGTGACATTGGATGAACATTGGTATGTAATTGTGCGTGTAAGTCAGAACAGCATCAACATACTAGCATCATTTAAGTGTCCTTGTGGCAAAGTCAGTTGCAGGCGTTGGACGACCATCGGTATGTGGTATATGTATAAGTCAGAACAATGTCAACGTACCAACGAGAAAGACATTGTAGCATTGTTGCTTTGTAACCTTGCAAAGCAACAATGTCTTTTCCCAACATAAAAAACATATTTTATTTCTTGAAATGAAGTGAAAGACAAAACAACATGGAATTTTAGTTTTTTTTTTTTTTTTTTTTTTAATTAAAAGCCCCAAAACAGTTACTTAAGAAGCTGGAGCCTGAAACTTATCTCAGGAGACTTAGGACACAAAGAATTGAGACAGGAGACAGGAACCGAACCCGAAATTTAAGGTCAGAACATGCATGGATGTTTTTCACTGGATGATAGCTTGTAGGACGATTTTCTCACACACACACACACACACACAACGACGGAATCAATGCTGTCTGGCTCAAGGATTACATAAATTGTCTGAATAACGGATTACATTTTTAAAAATGTAACTAAATAACGGAGTACTTAAATGGCGGACCTAGCATGTTAGAGTACTCTTTACATCTAATCCAAGTACCCTAACGCTATAACTTTGTAATGCATTACACCCAACACTGATAAAGATAAGGGTGTTAAAGGTCCTATATTTTATTGTTTAACAAGTTATTGCTGAAATACCCTCAGATGATATTTTTTCATACATCAGACTTTATTTCACTCCTTTTTCAAATGTGCTGTTTCAGTGTCTATGTAAATGAATGAATACTAAGCCATATCTCACCAGAGAACAGCAAAGCTGAACAACAAGATGGATTTTCTTATATGACGTCACAATAGGAAAAGAATCGATTTATAAATGTAGGAAGCGGAGTGTTTCCCCTCACTTTTTTGTTGATTTGTGTACATAGACTGAAGAACCATCTGAATTTGACTAAAAAGTAAATTAAGCATTTTTTGAAATTCTGAATTGAAAGTCCTATTTCAATTCAATTTTATTTTATTTCTATATCATTTTTTCACCAGTCATTGCTACACAGCAGCTTAACAGAATAAAAAAAAAAAGGAAATAAATTAGAAAATGTACAGAAAATATAAACTATAACAACTATTTTAACTATAATATCAGTATTAGCAGTTAAAAAATAATCACTTTACGCTAAAACACATTACATACTATATGTTTAGTGTATAATGGAATGTTTGTGATGTGCTTAAATATTCTGGTGATAATGTTTTTGGTTGATGTTGTATTTCCCTTATTCCTGTGAGATGACATAGATAGACATTGTTATTGCTATATATATATATATTATTTTTATATTGTGTATATTTATCCAGATAGTGTCCAGATTATCCTTCTATCTGTATTAGGTGAAACATGTATATTATCATCTGCAGTCTTAAAATTCTTTTAATTCCCTCTTAAATCATCAGGGATGATTGAAAAATGTACATAGTGACTCCATGCAATTTGAATCCAGAGACATCATTAGACATGGCACGCAGATGTGTCTGATTCATCAACCAAAAAAAGCACTATTAATAATTTATTAATAATGTTCACTTTTGTCAGTCTTCCCTCTTGTCATCTCCTACTAAGTAGCCCACCAGGTAGAGTTGTTTTCGATTAAAAAAAAAAAAAAAACCCAGCAGGATTATCCGTCACCTCTCCGGTACCAAATGAAAGCCCAATTTAGAGTTTGCTGTTTTTAAACTCTGTGGCCTTTTGAGCATGTGGCAAGTGAGTGACTAACTGTGGAGCTTTATTGACTTGATATGATGACGGAGGACCGGAAAAAACAGGAAACTGTGAGGATTAAACACTGTTGCTATGGCTGCTGAATACTGCCGAAGGTAAACTCTCCTGCCTAGACATCTAAAGATAAAAAACAACATCTGCTATGGGCAAAGAAAAAAAAATACTGGTGACAATATTCCATTGTCCTTACAGCAAATATTATAAACAATAAATTAGGCATACCCTATGCTGACTTACACACCACAGTGTGTTAATGAAATACGGAATGTTCTGAAATATAGAACAGTTTAATCTCAGAAAGGAACAATGTTTTTTGAAATATTGAAACACCTAGTGTAACTAATGATGAGGCTGGTCGCTTTGGGAGCTCTCAGTGCCCAGGATCATAGAAAGAAAGTAAAGTGATTAAAAAAAGGAACAAAAAAGTAAAAAAAATTAAATTTAAATTAAGGTACTGTCAAACATATCACAATTCTTAGGCTCCCCGTTCTCCTAAAAAAAAAAAGCAGATTACGAGTCTATTTTTGCATTCTTTATGTATTAGTACAGTATTTAAGTGCATTGGGGTCGATGTTTGAACTGTGATGAGGAGAGCCTCTGTAGCCTCCTGTACATAAAGCCACGGTTTTATGTTAGCAACCTTATGTGCTTCAACTTTTTGACTTGTATATCGTGGTAGTTTACACACAACTTGGTAAAACTGATGATCAGCCAGACTCATCACCAGCCTTTAGTCTGTCTCCGGTTGCTTAGCAACAGTGACAGCAGCTGGAGTGAATTTTATATCGTTATTATTAGTCGTACCTTCACCCACCCCGTCTCTGCGGAAGGTTATCGGTGACATCACTGATTGTTGTTTTGGGGGTTTATCTTCACAGCTCCCACAATATCTCTGCTGCTGTTTCCCTCTTCCGACCTGTCCGGTGTCTGGTTGGTAGTACACCAGTGGTTGCTTTGTTTCTGCAGGACATTCTGAATTGTTGTACTGTATTAGCTATATCTAATGCTTACGCAGTGGCTTCAGAATGTCTCCAGTTTCTCCAACAGAAATCTCTCTGGTTTTTATGTTTGTTTATCCTTGTCAAACAAACAAAGAAAAACAGGAACGAACTAGTCACTGAAACTGGTTAATGTTTGAACACCGAATCCAGCTGGATATCATCTAGCGGTTAGCACTGCCGGCTTGCATCCCCAGGGTCCGTGTTCATATCCCGTCTCGGGTCTGTGTGCATGAAGTTCGCATGGAAGCTCTCCCCATGGCTTGGTGGGTTTCCTCCGGGTATTCCGGTTTCCTCCCACAGTCCAACGACATGCACATTAGGCTAATTATCGTTCACAAATTGGCTGTAGTGTGCCAACGAGTGTGCGTATGTGCCCTGTGATGGATTGCCACCCCGTTCAGAATGAACCCTGCCTTAAGTCTCCTGGGATAGGCTCCAGGCCCGGAGCGACTTACAATATAAATCAGTATAGACAATGAGTGAGTGAGTGTTTATGGTCTTACCCATACCATGCACAATAGATTTGTAACACGGATTTACTTTAGTGAACCATTAGGGAGGTGGTGCTAGGCACTGATGCTAGGTGATCTGACTGTCCAGACCTATCACAATAACGTCATCAGTTCTTTATGGACTTGACTTTATGCACAGGTCGACTGTTATAGCGGAACAGGAACAGCATCCTTCCTAAACTGCTAATGCATCGTCAGAAACACATAACACTTTGGACTTTTTGAAATGCAAGAATTTCTGAATTAATTGCTCATAAAATGTCATCATATTAAACACATTCTGCCTAAACAAATAACACAGTGACACACAGTTGTAGTTTTTATGTCTCGATTGAAGTTAATGATTAATAATTCACAGGACCACACGACGCTTTCTGTAGCGCCTGATAAGACTTACTCACAGTGAGGAGGAAATTATGGCCCATTACTCCCCACCAGCCTATTTCAATTCAGATTTACTAAGGTTATTTTAATGAACAGCCATTTCCAGGTCATGCCATAACAACAGAAATGGGTTGCGGTCTGGAGTTCGACTTTGTCATTATTTCAGTTTTAAACAATTCTGTAGATTGTTTATGATCTGCTTCATTGTTCTATAGCACCCTCAGGTAACAAGATTTTCCTGTAAATGTCCTTTTTAATGGGTAATTTATCTAATGACTGCAAGCTGTCCAGCACCGCGGCAGCAACCCTTCCACAAACTACAGTATGATGCTCAGTCCACCGTGGCCTCTGAAATTTGTTTTGATTTGGGCATGGGTTACAAAGAAGACACAATTCTTAAGAAAACCAAACCAGACCAGACATTGTGTGCTTTTTTTTTATTTTTTATTTTTTTTATAGGAGAGCAGTGCCTGACTCCAATTAGTGTCTGGAGAAGCAGTTCGGCCAGAGATTCTCATACAGTTTTGAATCTAGACTGTACATTTTTTTAAAAAACGTGTTTAGTGTCAAGCAGAACAAGTGTAACTGTTTGTTCGTCTAACATTTTTGGAGCCGGATGAAGATCACTTCACAGGTTATGAGTGATTAATAAGGCAATCAATTCGGGTGCGATCAATCGTAGAGTTCCAATTTCTTGAGGGACAGGGGTAGTTAAGGTGAAGGTATATAATGTCTGTGAATGGGGAAACATACAGTTTACAGTGTGGACAGATCGTTTTCAGACCCTTTCAAAATTCATCTAAACATGGATTCAGATCCTCTTTTTTCTCATCATTCTACACACAATACTCCACAATGACAAGGTCAAAACATGTCTTGGGGTGATTTGTTAATTTATATAAAAGAGACAGAAATATCCCATTTACACAAGTAATCCCTTTGTTATGACACTTGCAATTGAGCTCTGGTGCATCCTACTCCTGTCAATCATCTTTGAGATGCTTATACAACTTGATTGTAGTCCACCTGTGCCAAACTGAATTCATTGGATGTAACTACGAAAGGCACACACCTGTCTTTACTGTATGAGATTTCACAGTAAATGGTGTGAGTCAGAGTGAAAACAAAGCCACTAGGTTGAGAATTATCTGTAGACCTGAGAGACAGGATTGTACAGTATGTGGGGAAGGATACAAGAACATTTCTGCAGTAGTGAAAGTGCTCAGGTGGCGTGGTGGCGACTTGCACCTCCAGGGTCCGGGTTCTATTCCTGCCTGAGATCAATTAACACTTCTGTGTGCATGGAGTTTGTATGTTCTCTTTGTGCTTGGTGGGCCAAGACACCAAGAGTGGTTATTCCAAAACACTCGTAAACCAAATCTAATTTTCCCATAAGAAATAATGAAAACTCAAATAATTCGTTCCACAGCCCAAAAAAATAAATGCATAAAAATAATTAATACAGTATATAAAGTAAAAATAAAATGTGTGTGCATGTGTGTGTGTCAGTGTGTTGGTGTCAAGTTACATGCGCACACACACATACTGTAGGAGAACGCTGAAACAGAGAGCGAGACGTTGATTATACCAGTAAGAGATGAGCACTAAGACCCAGCAGGGGAGACGATTACCCACAATTCCGCAGCGCAAGAGAGAGAAAAATCATTGCCTCAGTTGTGATCACCTGATGCTCTGTGTCAAAACAAGAGCAAATTCGTGATACGAAAACAAAACTTGCTCGGTTTTTCAAGTCAAAATGTATTAAAAATCTTTGCTCGTCTTGCAGAACACTCGTAAACCGCGTTACTCGCAATCCGAGGTTCCACTGTACTCTGGTTTCCCTTCACAGTCCAAAGACATGCAGTTTAGGCTAACTGGAATTCCCAAATTTCCTGTAGTGAGTTAGTGAGTATATGTGTGTGCCATGTGATGGATTGGCACCACATTTAGGCTCTACTGTACAAGTCTCTTTTGATAGGCTTAAGCACCCCAAGAGCGACCCTGTATACAGGATAAAGCAGTATAGATGATGAGTGAGTGAATGAAAGTGAATGGGCCCAGAGTGACAGTGGCCTCAGTCATTCTCAAATGGAAGAGATTTGTAACAACAAACAATTTTTAAATGAGATCCAGAGTTCCCTTGTGGAGATGGGAAGGACTTACATCACTGCAGCATTCCATCAATCAAACAGAAGAAATTCCTCACTAAAAGACACATGACAGCCTCCTGAGAGTTTGCCAGAAAGCACCTAAAGGACTATCAAACCAATAGAAACAAAATTATCTAGTCTCTACACAAAGATTAAATTATTTGGAATCAGGCACTCTGCATCATCCTATTAAAACCACCTCTACAGTCAAACACTGTGGTGTGGGGATGTTTGGACTAGGAGGGGGGGGGTGAATACTAAAGAGTCTGAGTGGAAACCTTCTTCAGAGTCCTGGGGATCTCAGGCTGGGGTGACAGGTTATATTTCAATTAGACAATGACCCAAAGCATACCATCAAGAAAACATAGGAGTGGCTTCAGAACAACTTCTTTGAACGTCTAGGAGTATTGTATGTTGAAGGAATCAAAACTATTTTATGATGAGTGTGAAACAAAACATAATGTGGAAAACTTGAACGGGTCTGTATGAGCAGACATAAATAAATGACTTCTTCATGCCTCACACCTCCATGGTTGGAATCAAGATATTGTCATGTTCTCAATATCTTCGGTGGGTTTCCCCTAGGTACTCCGGTTTCCAGCTACATTCCAAAGACATGTGCTGTAGGCTGATTGGCATTTTCAAATTACCCGTTGTGTATGATTGGCACCCCAGCCAAGGTTTACCCCTGCCTCAAATTCCCTGTAATAGGCTCTCTGCTGACCCTACAGAGTATAAGCGATATAGACACTGGTTGGATGGATGGATGGAAATTTTGCTTGTCACGTTCATGTCGGCCTAGAAATGTCTGTGTGTTTAGAGACATTTAAGGATCCATATCCTCAGCAGCTAAACCCTGTGAATGTAGAAAACTACTTAGCCAGGAGAAATGTCCATGTTGAACACTGTTCGATTCATCATACATGGCAATTTGACGAAGAATCCTAAATACAAAATTCATATAAATTCATATAGCAATTTGACGAAGAATCCTAAATACAGTTGAGCTTGCAACTTTCTCTCAACAAAGATTATTTTTTTAAATTCATGAATTCATTAAAAGAGTGGTACACATATACAAATCATTGCATTAGCAAACTAGCAATCCTCCTCTCCGGATGTCCATTTGTCTTCTTCTGAAATCACAGAATGTTAGTGAATAGAGCCGTTAATTACAATGTGACTGAGGCTTTCATCCAATTGACAGTTCCATGTGACAGTCTTTGCATTCTGCAAACACTGACAGGTGGCGGAGAGGTACAAATGTTTTTACTGTGTAAATATAGAGACATGTGGAGTCATCACGTCCCCAGCTAGACGCCCGTAACAGGGCTGGCGTCAAGAGAAAGAAGAAAGCGGAGTATAGTGTTTGTTTCTCGCTTACTCTTACTGTAGCTCTTCTGTCTTTGTGACTCTGTCTCACTCTCTGTGGCAGTCACTTTATTTCATTCCATGTGCATGGACTGAGTGTTTGCCTTGTGTGTTTGCTTATTTGCGTGGGGAGTTTGTTCCATGTTATTTTACTATCAGAAGAATGACTTTATCACCAGGGAGGCAGGTCCTGTAAACCTGCTTCTCTCACCCATGTTTCTCCTGTAAGCACACTGGGTATCTGCCTTTCATCCAGAAATAACCTGCCCTGTTTGTTTTCATCGATCATAAATCATAGCGCAAGCCGGTGTGTGAGCATACATAATGATTATTTGGTACTCATTAATCACCGTCAGAGCAGGGTAGAGACTTATCACAACACTTATATCCACAATTTGTTCCGCAATGATTAATGTTCCGTTCATTATCTCAGGATACCTGTTGCATATTTCATACATCATAAAAATGTAATTAGTGCTCATCCTCGCTGTCATCAATGCTTTGAAAATCACACAGCTAATATAAAACTAAATAGCCTTATGGAATCCGGAGCTTTAAGATGCATTGAGAGGGATGACTATCCATTTAGTGTTCTTTATGAAAAAAAAAAAAAAAGAAGCTGAGATTAATAACATTTAATGAAACACAAAAATACAACAGTGGAGAATATGTATACACACCTCAGACTTCAGGAAAATAACATTAGTATGATGTACTGTATATTATATTAATAATATTATCATAATACTATCATATATAACAATATATAATGTATAGCAAGAAAATTAAGCATTCAAATATTTATACAAGTTTCTCTTTTTCTAAAGTGTGTATACATTTTTTGGCTGTCTTTGTGTGTGTGAATGTTAAGCCCATTCAAGAATTTGGGGGAAATTCACAAGAAATGAACTGCAGCTGGAGTCAGTGCTTCAAGAGCCACCACGTACAAACATATCCAGGAGATGTCGCATTGCTTGTGTCGAGCCAGAGGCATCTGGGACCAAAGTGTTGCACCGTGGGCCAAAGTTCTCTTTTCAGATGAAAGTAAATTTGCATTTTATTTGGAAATCAAGGTCCCAGAGAAAGAGAGGAGGAAGAGAGGAGAGGCACGGAATCCAAGTTGCTGGAAGTCCAGTGTAAAGTTTGTACAGTCACTGGTGGTTTGGGGAGCCCTGTCATCTGCTGGTGTTGTATCGGGTCTAAGGTCAGCGCAGCCGTCTACCAGGAATTTTTAGAGCACTTCATGCTTCCATCTGCTGATCAGCTTTATGGAGACGATGATTTCATTTTCCAGCAGGACTTTGCACCTGCTCACACTGCCAAAAGTACTAATACCTGGTTTAAGGACCATGGTATCCCTGTGCTTGATTGGCCAGCAAACTTGCCTGACCAAAACCCCACATAGAATCTATAGGGTATTGTGAAAAGACACAAGACTCAACAATGCAGAAGTGCTGAAAGCCACTATCAGAGCAACCCGGGCTTCCATAACTCCTCAGGAGTGCCAGGGACTGATCGCCTCCATGCCACGCCGCATTGCTGCAATAATTCATGCAAAGGGAGACCCGACCAAGTATTGAGTGTTATACATGTTTCACACATGTTTACATTTTTTCTCTTTATTGGTCTTGAGTAATATTCAAATTTACGGAGATTTAGAATTTTGTGTTTTCATTAGCTGTAAGCCATAATAATGTTAAATTAAGAAATAAACACTTGATACCAGTCTACGTGTAATAAACCTATATAGTATATGGGTTTCACTTTTTAAATTTAATGACATTTTTAAATTTAAATTTCATAAATTTTCTGTATTTCGTTCTAGTTTTTGTACAGTAGGTACGTTTACGTTTATTGATCGCCCAATTGAAATAAAAAATCCCACCACCTCAGTCAGAACAGTCTGACCTGATCCAGTCTGATTGGAATGAATTTTCAATGGGAATAAGAGGGGTTGTGTAAATCACTGATAATCCTTACCGTAGGTAAATATTGTCCATGTGAACAGTTGATCTAATCGTTTCTCGAAAAGCAAATCTTCATACACATGTTTGCCAAACGCGGGAGAAACATTAGGTCACATGGGTTTCCAGGAAGAATATTTCGCTTCTGTTCCTGATTACTCTCCCTCACACGCTAGGTCTTTACTTTTCACAAATAGTAAAGCATCTAATTACAGATTAGACTGAATTATTTGACTCAGCCAGATCCAACAGGTTTTGAAGAATAAAGGATTTAATTCCGAATATTGATTGCTGTAAATTCATCGCATAAAATCACAAATTATTCTTATTATGCTGATTGTCATTATTTTAAAGATTTGAGAATTTCACTTTTGTCTTAATATTTTATATTAACATTAATATTTTTGATCACAATTGGTCTTGGCATGTTGATTTCCTGTGATTTCCTGCTTTCTTCATGTTTCCTTGCTCAAAACTTTGCCAGTGACTTTGGTGTCATTAAAATGATTACTGCTGTGTGCCTCATTCGCTTCCATCTGTCAGCTTGACCCTACTTCCAACATTGGCTAAATCATGTCTACGTCCTTTCCAAGAAAAAAAAAAAAATCAAATCTGGCTTTAACACCGACTTCCTTTCCAAATAACGGCCTGTCAGTAATATCTGCTTCCCGAGGTAATAAACTGAATATGTTGTTTTCACCCCAGCTCCAACTTTCAACACTACGTTTTATTACACAAGTTAGAAGTTCTTTTCCAAATTGGCTTGAGGAAGAAACAGCATGGAAACAGCATGCATCAGATTCCCTAATGACCCCTTCATTAGTACAGATTCTGTCTACTTAAGAATCCTTATTTTACTGAATCTTAGAGTTGTGTGCGATATTGTTCATCACCCGATGGTGCCGGAACAGCTGGAGAACGCTGTTGGTGTCTGTTGGTCTTGCACATACTGTACTTGGCCCGGGTTCTTATCTGAGTAATGTGCTCAAGGGTCATTACACTAACTGCACACAGTCATCATCCATTGCTACTGATTATTATGGATACATTACAATCGATACTGTTATTGGATCACCATCTGATAAGGTTTTCATGTATTCATACTAGTATGCTAATGTTGTAATTCCCACATCCATTATCAACTGATATGTGATGGATGTTGTCACACTAATAAAAGGATGGCAAGAAATGACAGCAATCTGGACGTATTTCACAACAATTCACACTGGGACTCAAAGCACGGCAGACTGCTATGTGAAAATATCATGATGACATAGAACTGCTAGTAACTTGATCAAACTTATCAAATAGCACTCCAAACAATGCTGGCTTGCTGAGGAAAAATGTATGCAGGCATTGGTACTGTAGGTGAATGGGAACAAATGACCTCACCTAGCCTTGGAGTTTAGCAACTATCAGTCATTGCACACACACACACACACACACACACACACACACACACACACACATACACATACTGTATGTTTCAAATTTTAACTCATTAATCCAGAGCACCAGCTGCCATTTTTCTGCACCCCAGTTTCTATATTTCCATGTACAGTTGACCCACTTAGCCTTGTTTCCACATCAAAAGTATGGTTTCTTGGACACAATTTTTCCATGAACACCACTTCCGGATAGACTTCTCTGAACAGTAGATGGGGGTACCTGGGTCCCACTGGTTTTCGCCAGTTCTTGGCTGATGGCACTACTGGACATCTTTCAGTGTCGAAGGGAAGTGAGCATGATGTGTCTTTCATCTGCTGTATTAAGCTTCCTTGGCAAACCACTGCATCTGCAGTTTTCAACGTCGCCTTGTTTTTTGTTGTGCTTCTTGGAAAAAAAAAAAAACCTCGAAGAGCACATCTTGAATCCCCAGTCAGCTTTGGATTCATTGCCTGGAAGAGACCTTGCTGATGCAATATAACTGCCTTGAGAAATCTTTCCCATGGCATTTGAACTGTAATATTAAACTGTCTACCATACCATCTTAAGTACCCAGTTTTAAGTACTTGCATTTCATTCTTTACCAAAACATGCATTTACTAAGTGCAGTGCATTACATCTTGGATTCAGCAGTTTTTTTCATTCTTTTCTTCTTTTTTTTTTACTTACATGTGATTCAAAGGCCAAATTTTTACACTACGTTAATAACAACATCACCAGACCTTCTTGCCAAGTATAAAACATTAATGTGGCATTAGATACAAACCTCTCATTCAAAATGTACATTAATAGAATCCCTGTCAGACCCTAGATCACATTTTCATATGACAGTTATCTCAGGCACGCTTTCATTTCTTGGTGTCTAAATTCTAGATGTTCTTCTTGCTGGTATTCCCCATCGGCTCATTAACAAATTTCATGATGTAAAAAATTCAGTTGCTCAGCTCTCTGCTCTTCAAACATCTCCTTGATATCTTGCCACTTTCATACTTAAGGATCACCACCTGCCCATTGTCGAACTATATATATATATATAGAATAATACCCATAGTTCATGAGACTTTGCATTGTTCAGTGTCAGAATATTATTTATATCAGACCTTATGTCTTCTACTTGATGCTCAATTTTGTAAGATCTTACATAACTGTACAATTATAAGTCCTTCTTCTAATCAAACCTTTTTCGAGTAATTCTTACTCTTACTTTTTACTGGTAAAAACCTACTTTTATGACAAATGCAGACACCCTTAACCAAAGCAACCTACAATTGAATTTGTAACGATCATTGTCATTGTAACGTGTTCTTCTGTGTAGTCGTACAGTATCACTGACTGCTAGAGGCGCTCTGCGTTCCAATTACCATCAGCCTTTATCTTCATCAGCCTTTTTCAGGGTATTAAAATTCACAAGTTAGCGCTGAAAGTTTCATCAATAGATGAAATTTATAGCAAGAAATACATTTTTATTGAATTTATTATCTATTGCTTATTAATAAATACATTTGATCACTTTACCTGAGTGCTCACAAATTCATTTATTACAAAACTGCAGGACGAAAGGAAGTTGTTTAGGACAGGGTTATTTAGTATACTGTATATCTATTACAACCGGTGAACCTGTTGCTGAGCATTTTTTCTAATTCTGTGTGCATGTGTTTTGGGTTTTGTGAGTTAGTTACAGCATGCATATTTTTTAGTTTTCATTTTTAACTTGAAATAAGTTCATGCGTACACCAAATTAGTAGAAATAAAAGCTTAACTGTACAATATGACTCACTGATATTTCACTTTTAACAGACTTTATAACTGGCTGTGTGCTTCAGTTGTTTGAACTTGTGTAAAAGCGAAATACCCTGCATCAGCCTGTGTGTGATATACATTTTCCACGCAGTAGTTTGCATTGCATAGGACTGTGTACAGATGTCGATTTTAAAATGTTTGACCTCCCTAGTGCAAATGTCAAACTCCGCCCGTGAGTTTGGTAGAAAGAAATACAACTGCTTGACTTCCTTCCTCACCATCTTGCTATGCACGCCCCCTATCCAGCCCTTCCACATCTCCAACTATCTCGTACCCAAGTTTAGTGCTCAAAATGGCTGCCAGTGTCACTCCAGATGTTGCAGACTGCAACTTCCATGATCCTTATTTTACAATCATATGACGTCCATTCAAGAGCCTGTCCCTGCCGACAATAACTTAATTACAAATGCCATTGAACTGTTTCCCATCTTCAAGCTTCACATCAGATAAATAACACAGGAATTATTTGCATACCTTTACTTAATCAAGTAACGAGAAAGTTGGAAAATAATTTACCAACTGTCAAAGATGGTGTACCAGCGCAACATAGCTTTCTGACCATAATGGAATCTCATGAGGATATTTGATACCTTGCTGAACCACTTTGTCCCCTGACTCCTAGTTCATAATGTTTTTTGGTCCGTGCAGAAAAGACAAACAGCAATTCCAAGGACTCTACTATTTGAGGTTAAAAAAAAAAAAAAATTAAATCAGGTTGATCAAAAACAATTCTACACTTCAAAACTGACCCTGACTTTAGTGCAAAATTCACTCCACAGACCATCTAATGGGGTTTGTGGAGTAGATACACATTACAAAAACACACTGTCCTTCCATCCTGTACTCAGTTTTTGGAATGCACATGAAACATGACGACATACAATTTGAAAGCCTCCTTTCTCAAAAAAATCCAAGGACCAAAGTTATATTACCTACAGTTCCTCTAATATAACACAATGAATAATCACACAATAAAATCTTATGCACTACACAGATTCATATATTTCTAACGGTATGAGGTACGGGCTAGAAACAAGCCGTTTTCAGCATTTTGAACAAGAAACATGGTGCGCTATTGCACCCTTACGTCACAATTTCTCCAGGAATTGTAACGTTACAGCTGTTTTGTACAAAAAGTTGTTTTGTAAAGTTGTTTAC